>JARYHS010008074.1:70849905-70870094 GCA_031002005.1 Vandiemenella viatica
GCTTATTAGACACTAACAATAAGACAAAAACAAATACCATTAGTCCTTCATATGGCTTGACACATTGGCAAGATTAATAAAGTTAGAAACAATACGTCTGAAGCTTGTATCCTCTGATGGTTACAGAGAGTACATCAGTCAATTACAATTCGCTGGTGTTCAGAAATCATACTATTTCAATTGATAAAAATAAGCGCACAGTACGGTGAGCTACGCCAACTCATGTCGCATTGAGCGCAAATGCAGCAACGAACATTATGATGCAATCAGTCGCATTTTCACTGTCGCCGCCTTCAGTTCCCGACGATCTATTCAGTCATTCCTGACCTGGAAATGGACACTTTTCTTTTTAAAATGTTTATTGAGGAAGAAGAAAATTAATCGGAAAAGGCAATGGTTTTATTGAAATGGAATTTTCTGCAATGCGTGGGGTCATTGAATGGCAAGCTCATTATAACAGAAGTTCCACAGAGTACTGATTCTCTTTATTTTTTATACAAAAAAGAAATGTTTTTCCTGGTTTCACTAGCACTTGTGGTTGCTGATACCGTTTTGTTATTGCGGTCGTAGGGGGAATGTGAAAAAAAAAATCAGAAGGTAATACATTTAGCTACAACAAGTTTGATGAGTCACTGGCTACAAGAAAATTTAATTTGCACGATTACAACTTCAGTGAGTTCCCTCACTGTCTGTAATTTAATTTAATTTAATTGCAATGGAGCGAAGCGTGTCACCTTTAAAGGCATTTGATGAGGCCTATTAAAAGAACTTAGATAACCAGGAATTAAGAGGAAAAGAAAAACTTGCAAGTTAGGAAGGTGACCGAGATCAGCTTTGGAGTTCTAGTTAGAACGATTCAAATCTATGAAAGGAGAATTTTGACGTTACCTAATAATAATAAAACAATAGAATTCACAAACTTAATAGAGATACACGAACGATAACTAATTATAGGTATAGAGTCCTGGTTAAAAGAAGAAGTATTAGACAATGAGGTTTTTCCCGACGGTTACAGAGTGTACCGCAGAGATAGGGGAGCAATTGGCGGAGGGGTTTTCATACTGATTAGCAAATACTATTATTATTAATTTAATTGTGATGGAGCTAACGCTCCGGTGTCAATTCCCCTAGTCATCCATTTAATATTATTTTTTAATTTTTCTTTTATAATTCTTCCCCCATTCACTTTTCCGATTTACAAATTTTAATTTTAAATTCCGTAAGTGTTTTTGGTAAATTATTCATCACTTCACTTGGTAATTTTTTCCAATCCCTGAGACCCTGACCAACAAAAGAAAATTTTTCCACTCCCTTATGTATGAAATCGAGCACCAGTTTATGGTCATGGTCGCTATTCCCCTTCCATGCACCATTCCTAATTCCTTGACCAATATCCCTCGAAGCCACATCCTTAACAGATGCCTTGTGTATTCCCAACACTGTCTTCACCTTCCTCCTTTCCTCCAATGATTCCCAATGCAGCTCCTTTATCATATCAGTTACTGACTGGGTCCTGCCATAATTCGCACAAACAAATCTAGATGCTCTTCTTTGCACACCCTCCAACGCCTGTATTTGATAATCAAAATGTGGGTCCCAAACTACACCACCATATTCAATCAATAGTCTGACTTAAGTTTTGTAGTCCAATTCCCTAACTTCTCTGGTACTTCCTCTCATCACTCTCTCCAGTAAATGAAGGATTTTGTAACCTTTTCTTACCACGTGCTCAGTGTGCTCTGCCCAGTTGAGTTTATTATCAAACTTATTCCAAGATATTTATTTACACATCAAGCCTTCAACATACTACTACATTTTACTCGCGTTTATAGATCATGACCAAAAGTTACTGGGGTAATAAAAAAAAGAAAAAAATCAGGTTGTTGGCTGCTTACCGCAGTGGAAGTACGACTGATGAAAGAGAGGCTCTTGGGGAGAATTTTAATTCATATTCAGATTTCAGAGATGAAAATAGAATGGTCATTATTGTAACAGCTGTAAAATGAGGAGGAAATAAGATTAAGAACACAAGGGAAGAGAGATTTGCAAATACCTTAAAAATAGAAGGCAGGTTTACACAAGTTATAGAGCAGAACACTATGGGACAAACATGTTGCATATCTTCCTAATAAAACCGGATGATAACATTGTGGAGTATCAAATAACTGAATGAATAAGTGATCACAAGGCAATTCTGTTGGATATTAGAGGATTCAGCAAACCATTAACCAAAATTGAAGGGGGAAATAAGTACAGTTATAAAAAGGCACACACTGAGAACTTGAAGGAGGGAACGTTTCAGCAAATGGAAGGATTGCACAAGTACAGTAGAGTCAAAGTGGGAAGAGTTTAAGGAGTGAAGAAATATTTATTCCAAAACAGAAAATAAAGAGAAGTACAGAACCTACAAACTAAAATAGGGAGGTGAGGAGGTTAAAGAGATTTAATTTAATTTAATATAATTGCAATGGAGCACAGGCTCCGGTGGCAATTTCCCTACACACCCATCTTCCCCCTATAATGCACCCACCTACATTTGCCCTCTACAAATTTTATCTTTAAATTCCTTCAAAGTTTTCGGTAAATTATTCATCATTTCTCTTGGTAACTCATTCCAATCCCTGACACCCTTACCTAAAAAAGAGAATCTTCCCACACCCTTGTGCCTGAAATCGAGTGCCAGCTTGTGGTCATGGTCATCTTTTCCCTTCCATGCACTACTTTTCATACCTATTGCAATATCTTTCCATGCCTCATCACCAGTATATGCCCTGTACACTCCCATGACCCTCCTCATCCCCCTCCTGTCTTGCAATGAATCCCATTCCAGCTCCTTTATCACATCCGTCACTGATTGCATTCTGCGATAATTTCCAGAAACAAATCTAGCAGCCCTTCTTTGCACCCTCTCCAACTCCTGTATTTGATACGTAAAATGAGGGTCCCATACTACACTACCATATTCGAGCAATGGTCTGACCAAAGTTTTAGATTGGTATGAAGAGAACATGACAGTGTTAACAGCAAGGTATTAAGAAATGTTTGAAGAAACTAAACAAGAAATTAGTATAAGCAAAGAAGGTTCCCAGAATTGGTTTATCAAAAGTACAGGGGGACCATTGTTTGACGCGTTTAGGAATTTCTATGGCTATGTTAGAATACTGAGGGGAAGGGAGGGTGTTGAGGCAATTATCGATAAGGTTGGAGAAAAAGATACTGATGACTTGAAAAAGGCAGAGATTTTAAGTAACTGGTTTAGTGAGAACATTAGGGAAAATCAGATTTGGGAGGATTAAATCGGAGAACGAGTTTGACAATACAATTCGGAATGAGCAGACCCAAAAATTAGAAATTTAATTCATCCTGAGGATATCATGAAGCAACTAAGAAAGCTGAAAAAACGTAAAGGGACTAATGTTGATAATATTACTACAGATACCTTAAAGATAGCAGGATGTGACATTGTAAATTATATTGATGTATTATTTAAATTGAGTCTGGATACTTTCTGCTTACAAGAATTTTTTTTTTTTTTTTTTTTTTTTTTTTTTTTTGTAACAGTTTAACGTCCCTTTTTAACAACGTGGTCTTTAGAGACGGGAAAGGATGGGGGCAAGGAATGGGAAGGAATTCGGCCATGGCCTTTTGAAGGAAGCATCCCGGCATTCGCCTGGAGTGATTTGGGGATACCATCGAAAACCCAAATCTGGATGCCCGGACGGGGATTCGAACCGCCGTCCTCCCGAATGCGAGGCCAGAACGCTATCCGTTACACCACCACACTCGGTCTTACCAGAAAACTGGAAAAGTGCGATAGTAGTACCGGTACATAAAGGAAAATTGAGAAAGAGAGTCGAAAATTATAGGCCAATCAGTTTTACATCGGTGGTAGGTAAATTAATGGAACCACGTCATAAATATATGTGAGGAGCGTAAGTGTTTTTCAAGTCAGTAACATGCTTTAGGCAAGGATATTCATAGGAATCTCAGTTAGTAGGATACACGCAAGATATTTCGGATAAAATGGACAAGATAGGCCAAATTGATAGTTTTGCACAAGACGTTTCATAGGACTTTGACAGAGTGAGCCATAAAAAAGTGGGAAATAAGGTTAAAAACTATTGGAGTGTTGAGAAAGTGATTTGTTTGGTAGAAGAATTTTTAAAATCTAGAAAGCAAAAGGTTAGGGTAGGAAATGCAGTATCGAAAGAAGTGGAAGTAAAAATGAGAGTGCAATATGGTAGCATATTGGGATCATTGCTATTCATTATTCTAATGAATGATTGTGTCGATGGTTTACTATCAGAAGTTAGGTTGTTTGCAGTTGATATAATGCTATATGACACGATCAAAACACCAGAAAACTGTGAAAAGCTGCAGGGTGAACTGGAAAGGATATCTACCAGGGTAGGTCAATATGGGTTGAAGATAAATGTAAAGAACAGTCATATTATTATATAGACAGATAAAAAACTAAAGGTTGATTATGATTATAAAGTGGGGAAGGAATTGCTTGTTTCAGATTTGAAATGTAAATATCTTGGCACAACATTTGATAACAAGCTCAACTGAGCGGGACACATTGAGCAGGTAGTACGAAAAGGTTTCAAAATCCTTCACTTGTTGGAGTGAATGATGAGGAGATATACGAGAGAAGTATAGGAACTGAGTTACAAAACTTTGGTCAGCTTGAATATGGTTTAGTATACAACCCACATTTCGGGTATCAAATACAGAAGTTCGAGGGGGTTCAAAGAAAGGATGCTGGATTTGTCTCTGGAAGTTACCGCAGAACACAATCAGTAATTAATATGATAAAAGAGCTGGAATGGGATTCCCTGGAAGATAGGAGAAGGGTGAAGAGAGTCATGGGAGTGTACAATACAGATATTGGTGATGTGACATGGAAAGATATTGGTGTAAGAATTAAAAATAATGCATTGATGGGAAAAGATGACATTCAAGCTGGCATTCAATTTCACGCACATGGGTGTGGGAAGATTTTCTTTCGTATTTAAAGGGGTGAGGGGTTTGAATAAGTTACCAAGAGAATTGATGAGTAATTCATCAAGAACGTAGAAACAATTTAAAGTTGAAATTCGTGGAGGGTAAAAGTAGATGGGTACAGTAAAAGAGGGGAAGTGGATGTATAGGGAAATTATGACTGGAGCGTGCACTCCATCGTAATATAATTAAACTAAATAAAGTAATACTATCCACCATCCACGTGCTACCTTGTTAACCAACGCTATCTGAACTAGGTGATGGGATAACTTCGTAGGGGTTTGATTAAAGGCCATACAGTAATTATAATGAAGCGTGCGGGGAATTTTACTGCTAGAAACGCAAGTTGTAGCGTAGAGAGTGACCTGAGGACGGTGGGAAAGAAGGTGTAACATGCGAAGGTAGAACTCGTGCACGTCTTAAGACACCACAGTTCGACAACGCTATGAGTGTGTATACTCAAAGACCGGGGAGCTACATTGAAAAGTTATTACATTTTACTTGAGGGTTGTGTTTGTGGACACCATTCGTAATTGAAAATTCACTATGCATAACCTACATCTAAATAGAATGTGTAACGGGGAACTTTCTAAGTTGTTACCTACAGCATTAAGCGAGGCCACTTACAGTTATGTGGGGTGAGATAACGCGCAATTTTTAGTTTTCTGGTGAGGTGATAAAGACAGATGACCAAAAAGATACTGAATACCATATACATACGATTGGAAATTAATAAATGTAAAGAAATAGTTGATGAAGAATAAGTCTCGGGGGTCGCAATTGTGAATGTGAGGGGTAATGATGGAAATATCGCAAAACCATTTACAATACTGTTACTCGTAAATTTAAAATAATATAATGAACAAAGTAACAGAGTTTTGTAAACTCATATAGCTACACAAACCACAAATAGACTTGGTTAAAGGAAGAAGTGCTAAACAATGAGGTTTTCCCCGAACATTATTGATTGTACGACAGGAATAGAGGAGCAATTGTTGGAAGCATGTTCGTATTAGTTAACAAAGGCAATTACATCCACTTATATTCGTACAGTATGTATTCGTATAGTAGTAATGAATAGCTACATGTAGTCTGCTGGGGTAATAGAAAATATCTATATTTTTTTAGGTTATTGGCTGCTTACCACAGAGGAAGAATAAAGGATGTAGATTAAGCTTTTGGGGAGGGGGGGGGGGACTGAATAAAGTAACAGAATTTAGATTATTAACACCGGCTAACACAAATTTAAAGATATCTTATTAAAGGACTAGTCTTCACCATGGAGGAAGATTTCTTTCCTCTATGGTCTTCACACTAGTGGCAGAGCAGAACACAAGAAGTCCAACCGTTTTGGGATTCTTCCTGTTAAAGCCTGATAATAACCTTACCGTATTTAATTTAAATGGTATCGATTGCACGCTCCAGTGGTAATTTCCCTACACATTCATCTTTACTCTTTTATCTACCCGCCGCCTTCTAACCAATTTTTGAGTAAAGAATTAAAAATTTCTGTTGATAACTTATTCCAATCCTTGACACTCTTACCTACGAAAGAAAATTTTCCCACACCCTTATGCCTGAGATGTAGTGCCAGCTTGTGGTGTTGGTCATCTTTTCCTTTCCATGCTCCTCTCCTAACTCTCCCACCAATATCTTTTCACGCCTCATCACCATTATAGGCGTTGTACATTCCCACGACTCTCTTCACTCTCTTCCCGTCTTCCCACGAATCCCATAGTAGCTCTTTTACCGTATGAGTTACTGATTGTGTTCTGCCATAATTTCCAGAGTCAAATCTAGCAGCCTTTTATTGCACCCACTCCCAATAGTGTATTTGACACGCCAAATGTGGTTTCCATACTACACCAGCATATTCAAAAACTTTTCTCACTAACGTTTTGTAACCCAATTCCCTTACTCTCAGCATCTCCCTAGCAAGTAAAGGATTTTGAAACCTTTTATTTATTTATTTATTTATTCCAACGGAAAAACCATTTTACATTAATATATCTTATGATAGCTACTTATTAAACACAATTACAACTATTTATAAACAATTTAATTACAGTGAAAACAAGAAGATAACAAAAAATAGCAAGTATAGTTTTATATTATTAAACTAGAAAAACAATTACACAGAAGATAATTATTAATTATTCTAAAACTAATAATATGACTCAACATACAACTACAAAAAATAAAATAAAAATTGTTACAGGGAATAATAGACCGTGACTAAGCCCATCATTGCTGACTCCACTCACGTATGAGTACTTGCTTGAAAACAGAAACACTGTCAAAGAAAAAATCAAGTTCAGGAGGTATTCTGTTACCTAGTCTCTGAATCCGTTCTATGGCACTGCTAGCCTCATAGTTTGTGCGCAGATGTCTACGCCCAAATAGTTCTCTCAACCGTGTACCAGACGGACAACGAAAATATACATGTCTGAGAATTTCAGGGCAGTCTGTAACACCTGAGATTAGTTTATGCAGAAAAAGGACACCATGAACATTCCGTCTCGACTCCAAAGGATGGAGGCCAAGATAGGTTCCAACAGCAACCAGCGGAACGTCTTTGTAATGAAAGCCCATGCGACAACCTATAAGCCTTAAGAACTTATTTTGAATATTCTGAATGTGTTGAATTAGTGTGATCTGATGAGGCGACCATACAAGGCTGCAATACTCAAGTATGGGTCTGACATGGGCACAGTACAAGAGCCTGAGTGTCTGGATATTATAAATAAATCTGGAAGTGCGTGCCAATAAGCCCAGGCACTTGGAGGCCTTGGCACATATGTTGTGGACATGTTCTTCTGGACTGAGATTGTACATCAGAAGAACTCCTAGGTCTCTTACAGTTGTGCAGCGATTCAGTAGCTGATTTTCCATTTCATATTCAAAATGTAATGCCGATTTAATGCGGTGAAAAGTAATGCAGGAACATTTATTAACATTAAGTTGCATACTGTTTTGTTGACACCATTTCACAATAGCTTTTAAGCAATTCTGAAGATCTAAGCAGTCATCTCGAGTAATGATTTTCTTGAAAATCTTAATGTCATCTGCAAAGAAAAGGCAACTGGCAAAAATACTAACTAAATCATTTATGAATATATTGAACAGCAATGGTACTCCAGAAGTTGCTGTGAAAGCAGATGACAATGAGCCAAAAGCCTTTACAATCAACCTTCTGTTGCTGAGGTAGCTACAAAACCACTCCAATAATTTACCAACTATGCCATATTCCTTCAACTTAGTAAGAAGGTGGGGATGGCTAACTTTATCAAATGCCTTTGCAAAGTCAAGATATATGGCATCGAGTTGTTTTCGCTCACTAAATGCTCTAATTATTTCATTTTGAAGAATCACAAGGTTAGTTGTTGTTGATTTTCCTGGAGAGAAACCATGTTGCTTTGGAGTAATTATGTTACGAAACATGGGATAGATTTTGTTTAGTACCAACTTCTCAAAGATTTTTGCTAACACCGATTGTATAACAATAGGTCTATAATTCTTAGCATCTTCCTTCGATCCGCATTTATGCACAGGAACAACATGACCAAGCTTAAATACATCTGGAAAAATTCCTGACTTTAGAGACCTGTTAAACAAGTATTTTAAAGGATGGCAAAGCAAGACTCTACAGTATTTCAAAACATTAGGTGGTATTTGGTCAGGGCCACAACTCTTTGAACAGTCTAGCTTGCCCAATGCTTTATAAACATCTTCATCAGTGACTGCAAGTGTACTCAGACTATTACTAGTACTGAAATGGATATTGGAAGTAGACGAAGATGGAGGTGTAAATACTGAAGAGAAGTATTGTGCAAACAGATCACACATTTGCTGTGGGTGGGAAGTGGAGTGATTATTAAATGTTAACGTGCTTGGTGCTCCTTCAGCTTTGCTAGTGTTACGGATGAAATTCCAGAATAATTTGGGATTGCCAGGAATAGTACATTGCACATGTTCAACATAGTCATTGAAGCATTTTTTGGATAAGAGACGAGATTGATCTCTCAATTTTGAGAACAGGACATAGTACTCATAATCAAAGGTCTGCTTATAAGCTTTGTGGAGTCTTTTCTTTTCTATGACCAATTGTATAAGCTCTGTAGAGAACCAACATGGGAATTTTGACATTCCAGTTTTTTTCAGTGGTATATACTTGAGCACAATTGACTTCAATATGTCAGTGAATTTTATGAACAGATTGTCAGTATCAGTTGATAAGTCAAGGGATTCAAAATTGGATAGGTCCATAGAAAGAAGTTCATCAAAAACTTCTGCAAGATTACACCTTGCAAAATCAGGAACAAAAGTGCACTGGTGGTCAGGCAAGGTAGATTCTACAGGGTGAATAATATTCAATGCTGGATGCTGGATATCAATAGGCAACAAAGGGCAGGTGTCTTCCTTGACAGTGACATTAGAAGAGGCAAATACTAAATCCAATAACACACCCCTAGAGTTCAAGACATGGTTACACTGTTCAACATCCAATAAACAAGCTAGCTCACAAAGCATTCGAGGAGAGGCAGAGGGAAAATGTGGTTCTTTTTTTATCCAGTCAACATGTGGGATGTTAAAATCACCAACCAGAATCACATGTGATGGTTCTACCTGTTGGTCGGCTATCACTTCTTCCACCACCTGGCAGTAGTTGGCATATACATCGAGAGGCTTACTGGGCGGGATATATACACAACTCAGCAAAATGTGTGTATCATGCAACAGATCAATAGATAAAAATATAGACTCTACTTTTAGTGGAGACATTGTTCTAATACATACTACCAGTCCAGATGAGTTTGTTATCAAATGTTATGCTACTATATTTATACTTCAAGTCTTCAAAAAGTAATTGCTTCCCCACTTTATAACGATAGTCGGCCTTTAGCTTTTTATCTGTATACCTAATAAGCTGACTTTTTTTCTACATTTATCTTTATCCTGCGCTGACCTACCCTGCTAGATATCCTATACAGATCACCCTGCTGCTGTTCACAGTCTTCTACCGTTTTTATCCTATTATGTAGCATTATATCATTTGCAAAAAACATCAGTTATGATAGTAGACAACACAATCATTCACTGTAATAACAAAAAACAATGTAAGCAAAAAAGTCATTATAATACTACGATTTTCACCTCCATTTCCTTTGTACTGTATCTTCTACGCCAACTTTTTGCGTTCTAGCTTTTAAAAATTTGTGAAATTTCAAATAGGATTTATAGTAATTAAGGATAATTATGAATATTTCAAAGTAATGTTTGACACAGTAAGCGATAGCTGGATAGGCGACGTTCTGATTAATCAATAGATGATTAACATGTGAGGATTTACTGACTTGCTGTGGGACTTTCTGAAGTGTTTAATATAGGATTGTGATGCAAATCGTATGTCTCGAGGAGAGCTCTCTTTGGTAGGACTTTTTCATAGAACCAACACCGCCGGCTGCTGCTGGTGCTAGCGATCGCATACTGATAATTAATGTTCGTCTAGTTTATCATTTCCCTGTTGGAGGCACTTACTGCTATGGGAATTCAGTTTACAATAACGACGACGTGGACCAGTCACTCTGACCTTTATCGACTTTCACTTGTCTCGGTCAATGAATGATGGTTAAATATTTTCGACACTCATTTCAATATGGAATGTATTCAACCCTCTTCTATCCTGTTCCACGACAGGATAGGCAAATCGCAGAGGTGTCAGAGAAAGATATCCTAATTGTAGAGGCAGTAGGTAATATTTCTGCCACAGTAGAAGAAAGAAAAATGGAAGACGTCGACAGTGATTAATCGCTGCAGGTTGGTTACTCTGAGAAAACTCCCCATCTACGCGCCTACACACTACCTGATCTGATGCCTGATACGGTCAGATAAGGAGTAATAGCGTATGATGTGTAGGCTAGTCGCCTGATAAATCCCTGTCGGGTGGTAGAGCCGGCCTATCTGGTCAGTGTCTGACTAGATCAGTTCGTAGAGCGTGACATGATTTAGTCAGGCCGATTTCGCTCCGAGACCCTCGCGCAGTAAACGTCTATATGTGACGTCCCAGCAGTGTTGCCAACCCTGAAATCTAGCTGATGGTAGAATTTATCAAAAATTACGGTAGTTTTTCCGAAATTATCTTGTAATTTATGTTAAAAATATGGTAAAAAAATTAAATCTACAAATTTTTTAGTCTCCTCATTTCTAATTTTTTGGATAAACTGGCTCTCCGGTTTATACTCTACCATTGTTGAATCATAGTTCTTAATGATCTCTCTAAACCAATTGCTTAAAATCTCTGTCTTTTTAATATCCTCAGTAACTTATTGATAATTTTTGTAACAACCTCGCTTCACCTCAGTTATCTAACATAGTCATAGAAATTTCTAGATGCATCAATCAGTGGTCCCCCTACTCCAATACTATTCTTCATAAACCTATATTTAAACAACTTCTTTGCTATTATGAATTACCTGTTTAATTGTTTCGAATATTCCCTGCTGGCTTTCTGTCTCTTATCTCAGTTATGTTCTCTTCTCACTGTAGTAGAACTGTGTGGTGCAGAGTTTGAGTCCCTCATATGACGCCAAAGTTCTAATTTGGGTGGCCGAGTGGATTTTGATTGATTGATTGATTTTCTATCGGACGTGTGATCACTAACCTGCCCGATAGTATCGTATTCTTGATGTTTCTTCTTGTCAGGACGACGGCCTTCTGTCTGACACCAGACGATTATTGATGACGCAGTATCGCCAACTGCGAGGACATTAGCTGCTAAAGCAACTATTTATTGTCTATTAAAGATGTCAAATATTTTAAATGGAAGGCTGCGTAGAGTTCTTTGGCTTGAGTGATGGTAGCCTGATACGGATTAGAAAGGTTTTACGGAAGGAAACAGAAGTTACAAAATAGTTCCGGTTTATTTGTCCTAAATCACACACAGACAGTTTCACAAACACTAGAACGTAATTTGTGTCCCACGCAATTTGTTAGCTGCACCCCCGCTATCTTGAATTTTGATTCCAGTTGCCGAAATGGGCTACAAAGCGATATTGTTGGTAGTAAATCACGAAACACGCGTTACATCCGTGCGTTAAGTTCAAGAGTCCGAGGCGTACTGACTGCGTCTGCTGCGGCCACGTGCCGTCTCGCTGATGCAGCGCATACCGACTCGCGTCACCTCGCCGGCAGCGTAGCTAGAAGCCAGATATATTCACTCCACTTTTACACAATATTACGGGGATTTATTTGGTTCCCTTACATCACCAACCTCTTTAACCTTCTTCTCTCCCTGTTATTATATAGGTTCTGTACTTTTTTTTTTTTTTGGGGGGGGAATAAATATTTCTTCACTCCTTTTTGTCATCATCTTTAACACTTTATACTTCAAGTCCACTGTGATTATGCCATCCCGAAACTTTCTCTGAAATGTCTCTTCAATTCTGAAATGTGTGCCATCTTATAACTGTACCTAACTCCCTCTTCAACTTTGGATTGATTTAATAAATCTTCTAAGATCTAACTGAACTGTTCCATAATCACTTATTGCTTCAGTTACTTGACACTCCTTAAGGTTAACATTGGGCTTTTTTAGGAGAATATTTAACATGTTTTGTGCCGTTGTGACCTACTCTATCGCTTCCCTTACTATCTTCAAATCTCTGTACCTTTGTGTCTACCTGGTTGATACCTGGTAAATTTAAATCACCACCAACAACGACCATTCTACCCTCACTTCTGATCCCTGAGTATTTAAATACCCAAGAGCCTCATCTTCATGATTCATTCTTCCATTACGTTAAGAAGCCAACACCCTGATTTTTTCTTTTCTTTTTATTATCCCAGAAGTCAACCCCAAGTAACCCATGATCATAATCTATGAACACCAGAGGACTTAGTAGGCTGCAAACCAATATGAATACCCCCTCCACCAATTCCATTTCTAATTCTGCGGACTGTCTGTTACCATATGGCTAGTCCTTCCTTCATTCAAGACTCTACCCCAATAACTACTTGTGTTTCTTGTATCTCTATTAAGTTCTATTACTCTGTTCATAATACTTCCACAGTTTATTCTCCTATTACTGGCTTCGTGATATTTTTAGCATTAGCCTTCGCCTTCCCAGTTCTGCTCCCGTCTGTTACTTCATCTGTTTCTTTAGCATTAATGATTTTTCCCGCCGTGAATATACAGTCAGTATTCATTTGATCATCCTAAACTAAAAAAGACACAGTGGTGACCCCATCACAACCGAAGTAGGATTTCTTACGGTTTTTACTTAAAACTCAGACAGAACCCCCTTGCCCTTAATATGTGTAGTATAACGCCCCTTCATTTAACTGTTTCCAGCAGTAAGTCGTCTAATATAATCTACTAATCAACTTTGGTTCCAAATTACTGTAGACTTTTTATCACAGATCTTTGGACGGTTTGGACCCTAATACCGTTTCTAGATACGCGCATGTGGTATGGAGGTCACTTTAATTTATGCTTTTATTAACCGTCAAGGTTAGGTCACTGCTCTTAATCAATGATAAATACACTATTTGGAATTCATGAAGCTTTGCTTTAATATCAAACTAACCAATTAAACACTTGTTACAATTCGTTTTACAATACATCTGCTATTCATGTACTTCAGTGCTATAGTCGGCGTCATGAAATTAGGCCTGCAAAGGTCACGTAGTCTCCACTGCCTCCCCTGCCCGCACCAACCCTCTGTCCCTTGGTTGAGCCGGCGACATTGCCACATTAGCTTTTGTCGGTCGTCCATGCGTATCTTTATACGCGGTCGCTTTATTTCCTTAGTTTAAGGTCTATTCGAGTAATGTTAATGGTGGTGATGTTCAGGAACATAATCATGCAATTAGTGTATTAACAGACAGAAATAATATTCGTGAACCTGCAGGCCACCTGGGCATTGGAAACCTAATTAAAATCATTGTAGCAGATATTTTAAAGTATTTTTAAGGAATATTACCAATAACTAATAGGCAAAAAAAAAATCCTTCCATAAATTACAAACACTGACATGGAGGTATTTGTGGCAGTTATTTCTATGTATAATCGGTCCCTTATATTTGATAAATTAATTTTCGTTTTGTCTTTGCTTTTGAAGATTTCTCGCGAAATTTGTCATGTATGGTCCATTGTATACAATGACAATAATAATTCTTACAGAAGCTGAAAACAGGTTTTCTGTGGAGGACAGAAAATATGTTTCTCAGTCGTAAACGAACCGATCGACCAGCCGGCACTGGAGCATGCGCTGCGTGCAATTATTCATGCAAATATAAACTGTGAAACAATCCAAAAGGGGTTGTCTGAAGAGGCTTTGCCTGCTACCAGAATTAATATCAGTATTTTCTTAGAAACTTTCTCGCTGGAAGTTTTTACGTAAACAAATAAAACGGAAGTTAGTCAGCGACATTTTACATTACACAGCCAAAACAACTAAGCGCTTCGTGCAACATTTTTTTATTATTATTATTCACATGCTTCCCTATTTAATGAATAGAATGTATTCGGTATGAGTCTGTTAACTTTCAGGAAGGCGAATAATTTTCTTTTTAGTTATTTCTTATTGTTTTTATTGCTTTTTCTGTCGGTTGAAGTGAAAAAGTATTTTGATTTCTAATTTTCATGGAAACAAATTACTATTTTTTTAAAAACAGTCACACAAATGTTTGGAATTATAAAGCACATCACCTTGTTCCGCATGTTAAGTATTATGTTTTAGAAATTTTTTCGCAGTCATTACTGAATTTGGGTGACCTTCACAGTACTAATTTCGTGACTGCCACTATAGTCGCGTTGTACACTCAAAAAACAAACAATTAATGCCGCAGTACATAAAGAACAAGCATTCAGAGAACAGGGAGTTTTCTTATTCCAGTAATGTTGTAAATTGAAGAAATTGTTTATGTACTGCCTGCAAGGAAATGGAGAACAGTAAAAATTTGGGTAAAAAGAGGGCTCCAAAAACACCCCAAATTTTCACAGACAAGTTTGCTACAGAAAGATCACAAAAATTCTCTGGGAAACCGATCAACCGAAATATGTGGGCCAATTGTCCAATTTTTATGCGAATATACATGTAAATCTTAGTTTTCATGAAAACTCTCTGCATCGATATATTTTCAAACAATAAGATGAATAACTTTTTCATAACAGTTGGAAAATTTTAGAAATAATCAACTTGAAAAATTTCTTATAGAAATAACACCAGGAAAAAATGGTAGACAGAGGCACCGAGTGATAAATGGAGAAAAGCGTGTTTTCTAGTACACCACGAAGGTCCTTTTGAATGACAAACTTTCCACTTACTTAATTATACACATTTTTTTGAAATTTTAAATTTTAATTGACATTCCAACAGTAATATATGTTATTTATCGAATTTGCAGTAAAAATTATTTACAATATCTATAAAACATTTTCTTTTTCTATAGTGAGTTCGGTTAACTGATGATCGGTTAAATATATTTTTGTAATTCTCAATATTTTATCCAATTCTACTTAATTGCAAAGCTATAAATTAAACTTGAGCTCAACTCAGGGTCATCATTATAATATTCTTCATAGTGGTCTTCTTCAGTGTCAGAGAACGATATCCCCGGTAATTGTGTTTTCTGGACCCTTAAAAAAATGTAATTTATCAAAGAACAACAAGGTAGGTTCATATACAGTACAGCTTCTGCTGCAGATCTTTCGCTTTTCCTTTTTTTTTTTCTTTTTTTTTTTTTTTTTCTTTCATAGCTCCCGGATATAGCGTTTTTGCATATTTGTTATACGTTTCTTTATACTTTCAATTGTGAAATTCCGTTCCACTTCTTTGAAATCAGTTATCAATCATTCCCAGCCCAGCCCTTGTTTCTCTCTCTTTTTTTATTTTTTTATTTTTGTGTAGTCAGATTTTACTTTTCGCAAATTGTTGTAGGCTGCGATACTTTTCTATGACGATTTTCCATTCATCACTGTTTTGAATAATTACCATCACGATATCCCTACTAGCAGGCCCTCCGCTAGCTGCTTGAACACCCTTTCGCAATACCGACTATGCCGCCCCCTGTCTAACTACAGCCAGTGGTGGCTCTAGGAATTTTCCGAACCGGGTCAAAAAACTGTGAGATTGCCGTCCCCTCAAACATTTTTGCTGTCACCCGGAGTGTCGCCGGCTGCTGTCGTCACGGTGAGGCGACAATGGAGTGGCAACTATCACGGGGCGGCGACCGTCGATCACTTGATGTAACGCCCGCGTGCAGTGCACGCACGTTTACGACGGGCCTGCCTACTAGCACAGATTACTAAAACTCCATCGATGACAAACTGGGGCAGACTGGTATTGTCAGCCAGACTGAACATATACACTCCAACACGTGGGCACAACATTACGTTCCGCCCACAAATATCAAAACCGCCAACTTGTCATTTGGACTGCCAACCTACCCATACACTGTCCAACTTTAACAACAACACAACCAAGTTGATGTGTGTATTAATTACTACGTCGCGCTAGCAGACCGAAGACCCTATTATTACTTCTTACAGATTTAAAGATCTACAGATCTAAAGATACCCAACGGCATTAAAATTACCGTATAGTCTGTGGAACTCGAGAGCAGTAATACATCGTGTACATATTATTACATTTTCATAGACATATATAAATTAATCGTACTAGCAGTAGCTTTAAAAAAAAAATGAGTACAAAAACTATCTATTAATATAATAAGCAAGCTGTCACGTATGACGTCACGCTTTTCGTAAAATTTATGATCAGATATGTTGTTCTAGGTTATAAAGAGACGTTATTTAGTAATAACAGTTCTATTTAGCTAAGCATCAGTAACTAAATTAACTGTCAGAACATTGAAAGAAAAGTACGTGTTTCGTTTGAATTGACATAATAATTATTAGTTGCTTACATTTATTTAATACTAGCAGTTACCCGCGACTTCGTCCGCGTGGAAGAGTGTTGTAATATAAGAGTTTCTTGAGAAGTCTGGACGCTCAGTGGTTAGGACGTCCAACTGGAGATGGAAAAGTCCCCAGCTTGAATCCCAGTCTTACCGAGGATTTTCATAGGTTCTTAGCTCAACCTTCACCTCTGGCACAAGTTCTTGTATGATGTGAAGTACGCCAGAATGCTCACGTGGTTCTGATTCAACGTTGAACTTTAGGTCCCGTATGCCCGGTAGGAATACAGCGATCTTGTAATTCGTCGATGTGTTGTAACATCTCTCGTGTTTTCCTAGTGGCACTCGGTCGGGAGGATCACTACTTTGCAGGTAACTTCGGGCATGTTCTCCAAAGCCGTTTTGAATTCCCTAAACAAGGCATTGTTGTCGTGTAATACCCGTTGTATTTTTTGTATGGTCTCTCTCTCAGCCCCTTCAATAATACTATAACGTCCTTCAGTTTCTGCTTCTTCATCGCCCATGAAATATATCTGTAAAAACTGTGGTTTCGTATTCGACTGAGCAAGCATAGATCCAATTCGGTAATATATTTGCCCCGGATAGTAAATATCGGTGAAAATCCTTGCTTTGCAACAATTCTATCGGTTCGAAAAGACGTCATATGGAAGCAGGAATTATACTTTCTTAGAAAACTGCTGTTTCAATGGTTTCATACCTGGCATGCTGATGTCACCTAGCTCACGATTGTCCCAAAGTTGCAGGAAGTTGTAGTGATGCCAAATATGCGGCGTTCTGTCGTCGTCGATTTTTCGTTTGCTCTGGTGTTTCAGTAGCTCTTGATGGATGGGTTATTCTTCTCACCACCTCGCGTTTGTTAGGGTGTTTCAGCAACTCTTGAGATAGATGGCCGTTCGGCTTGCTCTTTGCACTGAGCTCACGTTTTTCCTGGTGTCTCGGCAGATAGTCCCGACACCAAGTGTTCAGTTTGCTGTCGTCGCCCAGCTAGTCACTGCTCCGGCAATTCATCAGCCGCAGAAGCCCCAAGACGTGCCAACTGTTCAGTCCTTTGCAGCTATGCTTAAGGATTTGTCTCCTGGGTTTTGGCTATTTTTATAGCCCTAGTTTCCTAACATTTCCTTGAAATATTTGCCTTTCGTTTAGCCGACGTCTCTTAAAATTACTAATTTCAAGTCTCGCGATTAAAAATGAATATAGATTTAACTAGCGGAATTCCCGGCGTTGCCCGGTATAGTTGGCGTAGATTTACCCGTGCCCTATTTTTATTCCCACAATGAGAAACATTTGCGCAAAGTTTCATAAAATTCGCACCAACTTTTTTCGTAATTAAAGCAAACCAAGATTCATCTGCCCCCTAGCAAGAAGCGGATGGGTTGAAGTTTATTTGCACGTACACTATTTTCATTCATCTGAAAAGATTAATGTATATCAAGCTTCATTAATTTGGTTAAGAAATTATATTATTAGATTACTGAAAAACGCTAGATTATGCTGGAAACTCACATTCGATTCAACTGCGAAGTAAATATACTTTTTGCTCGAAACGCCAGATGCTTTAACTCGCAGATTCATCCTTTTATACAAATATCGAAAGTAAATCCAGAATAGTATCATCGTAAACAGAATACTATTGACGATAGCCAGAGACATTGTCCAGAGATCGTGCTTTAAAAAGAAAATCTGTTGTTTCTTCAGCCATCTATGGCGTTCAAAAATTGAATATCCCGAAACAATGGAAAGAATACTTCAAGTTTTGTTTAGTGTGCAAAATAGTTATTATTGTAAAGTTATCTTTTTGGTTTCATTAAAGGCTATGGTCAAAGACGTTGTAGTTGTATATATAGTGCGAAGTATGCAACATCTGATCCTTCCAACTTTGGGATTCGTCATCATGCGTTCAGAATTTCATTTAATGTTCCTGCATTATTTAACGTTGAAATCTAAGACGCCAAACTGAACTGATATTCTAAGCTTTAAAACGGTGAAAACTCCATCGAAATCCGCTCCGTAGTTTCCGAGTTTTTATAAGACAAATTTATCCGCTTTCGTTTTATAGATATATATTTGGTGATAATTTATATAAGCTTTTAAGTGAGGAAAAATTTAATGTTGAGCTCCGGGCCGAAGAGGTATGAATTACATCCTGAGTATTTTTCTTGTGGAACCATGTAAAACCGAACACTGGGTGGGCGGACGGGGATTTGAATACAGGTGTTCTCGAGTGCTAGGCCTGAGCGCTACCGTTCACCCATCAAGCTCGCTTTATAGTTTGATTTAATTGCAACCGAGCGCACGCCCCTGTAGCAATTTCTCTACACCCCCTTTCTCGCCTAACAGAGTATTTTTGCCATTTGAGTTAAGTTTTTTGTATCTCAGAAATGTTGAAATTACCATCATAGGAACAAATTTAAACTTTCTTCACAAGAAAAATTATTTTGTCGATTTAATACTATAAAAGTATTCGTTCAACCCAGAAACATGTGAATAATCTTTTATGAAAAATCTTTTAACTGTGGCGTTGCAATTTGATGATGTATTGTTATGTACCACCACAAGACAAATCAAAATTGAAGATTTTACCTATATATCTCGTTTAAACTTCTCGTTAAACCAGGCGATGGATTCTTATCTAACTTGACGAGACACATTGAAAGTGAAATGTAAAATATTGCTTTTTCCTTGGGATATTGCATCTCTAAATTGAGGCTGATAGTTTGAAATACAACCTGGACCAAAAAAATTCCAGTCAATAATTTTTTACTTTCGATTTGTCGAGAGCTAAGAGAGATGTGTATCTTTTTACTTTCCATCTATCTAATTGAGTTATATAAGCATTCATCATCAAATTGCGGCACAATGGTTTAGGTGAAACCTGCATTACTAAACAATTCAATAAATTATGAAACTAATAAAAGCTAGATTATGTCATAAACACGCGCGTATAGCGCAGAATTGCAGCTTAATACCAAAAAACCATCAGCGTAAATACCAAAAAAACATTCAGTTGTCCTAAGCCGTTATTATTCTCAACACTAAAGGTTTAATACATTCTTCTAATGATAAAAAAAACTATCAGCGCACGTATTAATTACGACGTTGCGATTCCGTGAGGATTCCTATGTAATACCGCAAGACAAATGAAAATTTAAGATTTTTTTTAATACATATATCTCGATTAAACTTCTCGTTAAATGTTATTTCACAGTTGACATCGTTAGGTTGAAATGCGGCCTGGACGTGAAAAA
>JARYHS010008074.1:70871094-70893270 GCA_031002005.1 Vandiemenella viatica
AAAATAAATGAATCTGGAGCCAAAACAACAGAAAGAAGTTATTACCACAGGGAGCAATTGAGGAAAAACAAATTACTTCTTTAATGAGCGGTTTTGTTAGTTCCTAATTTTGAAATGGATAATTTTCCATTTGCTTGTTTTCAGTTAAGCATTGTTTGAATCTTAGTCTTTAAGGTTATTATTTGCATTGTAAAAACTACTAGTGATATTGTTGTAACTTTTCGATCAGGGCTTTGAGACGTTTAGATTTCCTTCTTTTCATAATGCTAATAGATGTTAAAAAAATGTGGGATGTGTTTTAGATATTAAAATTTTGTTTGTTTGTAAATATCATGTGCGCTATAATGACCTGTATCAAGAAATCACGGGACTACTACTTTATTGACATAATTTGTGGATAAAGCATCTTTAGAGATAGCATTTTTTTTTTCTATTTTTCTCACAGAGTGTACTATGTATCATGCTGCTGATATTGTTTGCTTACAGGTTTATTCTACAGACACCTTGCCTGGAAGAAGAAGGAGGAGCAGGCAGAAAAGGTTGAGGTAATGATTTTTTGTTTCCCTTATTTTGTAGTAGCTTAGAGCACACTAATAATTCCTCCAATTGTCTAGATAGGCTCTCATAACACTACATAACTAGCAAATTTAGTTGCTGAAAATAAGGTTGGGTAGTGAAAGTAAACTCGTCATTCACCACAGATGAAGATAGGAGGGCTGCAACAAATGTGTAAACATGAATTTTGGTCTAAGTCATGTGATAACTCTCAGTGTGTAAAAAATTGATCTCCTTGTCATATATCTCACCTGTATACATGATTAATGTTAATACCAAAGTATTGTAAAGTCTGTTCGTTTGTGTGTTTGCTGCAATCCACCTGTCTTCATTTGTGGTGAATTTTCCTGTCTTTTTTTTTTATTTTCACTGTCCAGTGACATTTCCGTCACTATTTTCCCAACTTAGTTATCACTCTTAGATATTTGGCTGGTCCTTATGCTGAAAGCAAAATGAATAATCTTCTTAAAAATGAACAAGAATTGGAGGAGGGGGGGGGGAAGGAAAACCAACACATTTGGAGGTAGGAGGAACACACCAAACGCAGTGGATGAACAGTAAAACTGGGGCCTGGCATTCAGAACGATGTGGCTTCAAATAGCTGTCCAGCAATCCTTTCGGTTTACCTTAGTTTCCCAAAATAACTCCAGATGAATGCCTCCACTCCTTTAATACCATCCTATCTCTCCTCTTAAAAAGAGGAAATGCAGTGGCAAAAAAAGACTTCCAAGAATAATTCATATGATCCTTAAGTTACCTTAGAAAGGGAGAAGAAACACATTGCAAGATTAACATGTGCACATATGCCAAACCATACCTTGTGACTTTCAGCATTTTCCTTTTGCTTACTGTCGTCAAATAAATGCAAGTAATTTGCAAAGCTATGTGAGTAGTTTGGTTTTATGTAATTGGGAAGGAAATTTTCTTAGAAATTTTAATTTTAATTTGTTTTTTCTAGTCATCTAAATCACCCTATTTTAGAATTCTGTGTCTTCTGAGTGAAAAACTAAACTCTTATGGATTCACTCATTTGAACGTCTTGTCACACCTTCATAACATCAACCCTTTAATGTAGAAATTTGTAATTGTGCCCTACTTGAGTTCTTATTGACCTTGGTAAAACGGTAACATAAAATTTAGAAAAATCATAATTATTGGGAAATTAATGGAGGGCAGAAGAAAATATTTCATATAGATAATTTGAGTATCAAATAAATGATGCAAACTGCAGAGGCTTAAATATAAAGGCTGTTGTTAGAAATATGCTCCATTAGTAGTACTTTCTACTGATGATTCCATGTCACCATGTGGTGTTTTTTTATTTCTATTTTTTTTTTAATTGCGACTGCAAATCTTCATCAGTAGTTCAACTCATTTCCGAGAATAGTAACCCCTCAGAATTTCTCATTGCATTTGCAACATTATGGACCATGCGTTGACTGCAAATTGTCCATACAAGTAACATTCACAGAAGACTTATCCTCATCTCATAATGCTTTGTAAAATAAAACACCAAGTGAATGAAGTTGCAGTCAAGAGTTAGTAAAAAACTGTGAAGTGAAATATTAAGTGTTGTTGGATTTTTATTCTAGTTTAATTATGTTTTAGATTTACTTAAATAGGAAGAGAAAGAACAGAATCTGAAAAAAAAATTGGGAACATGGTAGACTTCAGTAAGGAAACATGGCTTGGAAATGAGTGGGGGGGGGGGGGGGGATAACATAATGAGGATAGCAAGAAACACTATTCCATCAAAGAATGTGTTATTCAATGGTAAGAAACTGGAATGGATGGATTAGTTCGTGTATTTGGGAAGCAAGGTAACTACCAACAGAAAATAAATAGGGCAGAGAATATGGAAGAATAGACAATTGTATTCTCAGATAAAGGCTGTAATCTGGAGATGGAATATAGGGAAGTAAGCCAAAATGCTCCGTAAAGCATATTACCAGCCTATACTGACTTATGGCTCTGAGACTTGGATAAAGAGAAATTTTATCGAATTACAGAGGTTTCTAAGAGAGATAGCGAACTTCATGAGAAAAGATAAAATCAGAAATTAAAACATTAGGGAGAGATTAAGGGTTAAAGCATTGGAAGAGATGTCAGCAAAGAAAATATTGCAGTGGCTGGTGTATGTTATGAGGATGGAGGAGTGAAGAATGCTGAAGTAGCCTTCTTGAACAGTTGAAGCGAAGAATGCCTATTGGAAGACCACAGGCAAGACTGAAGGACCCAGTGAAGAAAGGTGTAGAGGTTAAGATGGTTGGAGACAATTGGTGGAGGAAAAATCTTGGAGTGACCGCCAGACATGGAAGACTGTGTACAAAAGCAAAAACTTCTGATGATGATGTTTTAGATTGATATGTATGCATCACTCAGTATTTTCATTTCAGTTATGTTACATTTCTTCTTTATAATTCAGAAAATTTCATACTGAGGGAGCAGTTGAATGTGTCCTGTCATGAAGTCATGTATAAATTATGCTTGTTGTTAGTGGTTCATCTTAGTATGAGAGTCCAAATAGTTTGTCTGTATAACTGGAGATTACTTGATAACCTGCTGTGTTGGTATACCAGGGAGAAAATTATTTAAAAAAAAATCATTTTCTTCATGCTTAGAAAAGTGTCACAATGTTATGCCAATTGCAATGTGAAATAAATAGCTTTTGTACAAGCATTAACATTGCATCTATTGCCATTTATTTTTTCCTTTGTTTGTTCTGTTCCAGAAATTGCTCTCGTACCAACAATGTTTGACCGTGTCTGGAATGGTCTGTAATTAAATTCGCTCTGAAAGATTAGCAGATTCTTTTCTACTCGAGATCTATTAATTTTCTCTCCACAACTATTATTTCCAAACTTCTCACTATGCATCTATTATTATTTCCAAACTTAATCCTCCACTTGATTATCCTGTCTTGCTTGTTCGCCTTTTCTTCCAACAGTCCTCCTAACTTCTTCCTTTTCCAGAGATCCTATATTTTCAAACATATCGGAGCAAACAATTTTTATTAGGCCTGCTATTCTTTTTTATTAATTCCTTAAACTTTTATTTTAACAATATTACTCCCTTTATCAGTCTAAATATGTAATGTTATTTGTTTTAATAAATTGCTGTTACAAAAGGTAATCTCACAAATAGCATAGGAAAGTTAGTTCCATGTTAATTCAGTTTTTTTTATCAACTTGATTATTTAATTCTTCAGCACCAAGGTAATAAGTTACCAACATAACATTATCAGACTTCTAATAACATGAATGTAAATAATGTAAAAGAAATTATAAGATCGTAACTCATCACTTTTATGACCTCTTTTAATCCGTAAAGACAGCATATTTTCCAATTACTTTTACATTAAGTAAATTTTTTACAACCTCACTTACATTAAAAAACTCTTCTTTTACACTAATTCCATCA
The DNA here is from genome assembly GCA_031002005.1 of Vandiemenella viatica. NCBI lineage: Eukaryota > Metazoa > Arthropoda > Insecta > Orthoptera > Morabidae > Vandiemenella > Vandiemenella viatica. The sequence continues at coordinate 70,875,070 of JARYHS010008074.1, forward strand.
ACTGAAAGTACTTCATAATCTTCGCCATGAGTATTAGTATTCAAACCAATCACAACGCAACTTTCTTCTGAACCATCATAAACATTTGTTGAATTATTATTATTATTTGAAGTACCATAACCTCTGCTTAATTCTCTTAAATCACCTGTTTCTGCGTTACTTGTATCCTGTTTACCTTCGGAACATAGTATGAAGGAATAAACTTAGTTGTTTAACATAAAAAATAAACCAGCTATTGCTCAACATAGTCTCCTGTCTTAGAAATACACTTTTCCCAGCGTATCAGAGGCTTTTTGATGCCATTATCGTAAAATGAAGGGGGTGTGTCAGTAACCAATTGCATATAAACCCTCTATCACATTGTCATCTTCAAATTGTCGGTCTCCCTGTACTGTTTTCAGTCATCCAGAGAGATGAAAATCACATGGTGATAAGTCAGAGCTATAAGGAGAATGATCAAGTGACGTCCAATTCATTTTCCCAAATTTTGCTTTAGTGGAAGCTGCAGTGTGCGGTTGTCAAGGAGAAGAATCATGTCTCTTATCGGCTGGTCACATCTTTTTTGGCAATAAGCAAGCTTTATCTCATACAAGTGCGTGCAGTAGTATGCTACATTGATTGGTGCAACGTCCATGTTAAAAGTCAATGTACAAAATGTCACCGAGTGTGGTGTGTGAGCGATTAATGCTCTGGCTTCGCATTCGGGAGGACAGCAGTTCGAATCCCCATCCGGGCATCCAGATTTGGGTTTTCCTTGGTTTCCCCAAATCACTCCAGGCAAATGCCGGGATGCTTCCTTCAAAAGGCCTTGGCCAAAATCCTTCCTGTTCCTAGTCCACAGTCCCATACTGTCTCTAATGTAATGACCTCGATGTTGACAAGGTGTAAAGCCATAAGTAAAAAAAAAAAGATGATTGTTGGCCTTTACTGCGGCAGCCTTATTTTTCTTTCACCACTCCATACTTGCTTGTTTTGACTCAGTTGTATAGTGATGGACACATGTTTCATCACAGGTTATGATTTATGTTGCAATTAAAAATGCATGCCCTTGTTCCACAAACTGTGCCAAGAGTCATTCGCAACTCTGCATATCTACCAACTTCTGTTCTACATTCAAAAGATGAGGCACCCATTGGGCAGATATTTTATGGAAACTTTGGTTCTTTGTGATGGTGGCTTGAGTGCTGCCATAACTTATTTTGATATCACAAGAAATTTTGGAAACCGTGAAACGTCGTTTCCCTTTGCTAAGTGAAGAATTGTGCAAATGTTCTGCTCTCTTAAGCTCGTCCATGGACAATGATCGTGGCTCTCATTTTTGTCCTCTTCATAGCCTTTTAGAAATTTCCTATGCCAAGCAAACACTCGAGCCCTTGAGAGTGTACGGTATACTAAAATATTGTAACGTGTGTTCATGTTTTTGTGTTCATCGTGACTCTCCTGTTTTCATCTGTGGTGAGTGACAGAATTTCAGCGTTTATATTCACACAGAAACAATTATTAAAATTTGGGCCTTGGCATCTGGCCAGCCGACGCTCATCTTTCTATCTTGTATTCCTCCTTTCAACTCTACTACTGGCATAATTTGATCTGCTACGGCCGGATTCGCCAAAAGTTATGAGATAGGATGGTCCAATAAGAAATAATCCACAAGTCACAAAATATTAGTTGATTAGTCTTTTACTTTTAATTTAGTATATTGTCACTTATCATCACCTAAGCCACCTTGGCTGCTGTAGAAAAAATTACTGCAAAGTCAAATCTATACTATTATAAGTCTTTAAGCAAGCTGCATGTCTCTTTTTATTTGAATGGGAGCTGCGCAGAAACTGACAGCAATTTGGATGGGGTTTTCAAATTTTTAGAACTAATGGGGCGAGTCAAAATCTGGAAAAATACCTAATGACTTACATGAACCATGGGAAGGAGCAAGCAATTAAAAAACTTTATATATGGGAAATTGCAGGCTGTGGATCATTATGCACTTTCAGATGCTCACTCCTTTTGCAAAAATCTGACAAAACTAAGGATATCATTTTATTTTTTTACTTTTGTTATTCGGTTTTCTGTACCACAGTGTGGTAGACATAGATTGTCTTTGGTAGATAGTTAAACAGTTTGTCTTATAATATGTCTTACATGATCACCAAAGGAAGTACAATAAACATTATTACGACAATATTTTTTCGTTACATATCATTATGGATACGAAATTCAGTTTTTTTCAAAGAAAGATGCCTTGGAAAAAAGCTAACAGGTAAATATGTAGTTCTTGCATAATAACTTCTACAGAACTGCCTATTATTTCTACGGACTTTATTCGATTAATATATATTTGGTGGCTCTCGTGTGCAAATATTCTTAAATGTTTGTACAAATTTTGGCTGCTGTTCAAACCACAGGCATTAAAATAAACTCGTTCTTTCTATAAAATAATTTCATAACCCTGATTTTCTAATGTTTATCTCCATACTTGTAATTGAGTTGATGATGGTAGCAACATGCGACCAATGAAATTAAAAATTAATTAGACATCTTAACACTTTCTGTTACACCACGTAAATTATAAAACTAGATCCATTATGCCTTATGCTGTAACATAGCGTATCAATTGCCATTCTGGTCCAGACTGGATTTCAACCTAATGAAAAACTTGGCTTCTGTTATATGCGCATTAATACATTCACTGTTTCGCTATCGAATCTTGGTCTGCTGGAGGTACTTATATGCGACTAAAATAATAATACATGGAAAAGAAAGGGAAAATACACCCAACACTCACCAAAGCTGAAGGGAGGAGGGCAGCAGCAACACAGCACAACACACAAACAAATAAAACAATATTTCGGGTGAAGAATCCCCTTTTTCAAGTAAACAGATAGGTGGCTGGTCTTGCGCAAGACTTGCGTAGGACGCAGCCACTCATAGAACGCAACAGACCGTCGGAGGTGGTGGGTACTGGCTAGTACAATAGTTCAATAGTTTCATAAATATTTTTTTTTTTAATTTTCAATTATATTTTTTCTTTATATATATTTTTAATAACTAATATATATATATTTTTTTTGATCATTTCAATCTTTCGTATACTCGCGGTTATATTATCGTTGCTGCCCCCACCACCTCCGAAGGTCTGTTGCGTTCTATGAGTGGCTGCGTCCTACGCAAGTCTTGCGCAAGACCAGCCACCTATCTGTTTACTTGAAAAAGGGGATTCTTCACCCGAAATATTGTTTTTTATTTGTTTGTGTGTTGTGCTGTGTTGCTGCTGCCCTCCTCCCTTCAGCTTTGGTGAGTGTTGGGTGTATTTTCCCTTTCTTTTCCATGTAAATATTGCCTCGCGGCATTTCTTTCCTTTCATTGTTACCTAAAATAATAATACGGCTTTATTGAAAGCAAGAGAAATTAAAATAATTCATATCTTGATGTTGCATCACATTAATTATAAGGCTAAATCCATATTGTCTCTCATGTTTCAACAAAGCTTATGATTTTTGGTCACTTTGGTGAAAAATATTTCTTGTTTTATAAAGGGAAGTAGAATTTTTTCAACATTGTTAAACATAGTTAAAAAATGCCCATTTCAGAAACAACGTATTCGCCTGGATCCTAATTGTGAAGATGAAATCATGACACTGCTGCGTTCTGCAGAAAAGAAATGGTGCTCTGAAGATGTGAAGGATGTACCTTCTAGTCAGGTTGGTAGTGACTATACTCTATCACACTGTAGTTTTTTCAGGTTTTCTGCTAAATGGCGTTTGAAGGCAAGACAAAAGATGGTGCATCTTTGTCAGATTCAAACTATGTTTTCTGTTCGAAATGCAAAACTACAATACAACACACTTGCATGATTTACACACCATCTCACTCCACCACCACTCCAGGTTCTGTATGTTATAGATTCTGCTGCTTTATATCATGCCTAATATGTTATTCTTTACTCTATTCCTACTCACTCAATGTGTAGCCAATTGATTAGTGTCATCACTAACTAAAGGCTCTACATTAGGCCTGCTATGTTGCCCCATATCTGTAAGCTTGCCTGTGTTGAAGTGAAACCAAACTTTAGGCTGTAAAATTGTTGGTTGTGTAACTAGGGTAGTTTTCAATTATCATTTTGGCAGTTACTCTACTTAAAAAATTCATATTTGTTGGGGACAAGCATGACAAAATAGTTGAGACATATGAAATTTAATATAGAAATGGCTTTGATGACTTCTGGAATGAAAAGTTTCAGAATGCTTTATTTGAACCAGCTATTCAGTTTCATGAAAAATCATATATAGTTCCATTCTTCAAAGTATTAACAAACACAAAGATGTTGCTTGTAATTGAACTGTATATAATTTCCAAATATCATTTTCTTAAAGACTAATGATAAATGACAGTTTTTAGTTTCACTTAGTACATTCTTTACTGTGCAACAGAACCAACAGCATGTTGTGCTAACAAGGAACAGAACAGACTGTGTCCAGAAAGCAAGGAACCCAGTTCTTTGCAAAGGTTCTCATTCATCTTGTTCTTCTGCAGCTATACCTAATCTTTCTCCACAGCCGGTGCTGGATTAACTATAAGCTGTGACTCACCATAACATTTTTCTGAATAATGTGATGACCATCTTGTGCATTTGTATGTTCACACATGTTCCATGCGTTTATAGCTGATCACAAAATTACGACATCTATGTATGTTCTGAATTGTTTTAATTTACATATAAAGATAACCAGAGCTGGGTGCAGTTAATCAAAAAGTTAACTTCATTAACAATTAATCCGCTACTCAAAAAGTTAACTTCGATAATTTTTAAAGCGTTAAATTTTTTGCAATTTTAACGCAAGTTACAGTTATCCGTTAAAAGTTAACCATGGGTTTCTACATTTTAATCAGCTTCTCAAACGTATCAAATTCTACAACATCTGGTAGAATCATGTTGGCAACGAAAACATTTAGAATGCATTGGTCCACATCAGCTGCGAAATTGATGCAATTTTCTTGTATTTTCAGAAAGCTTTTGATTCTGTACCACACAACCGACTTTTAGGGAAGATTCGAGCATACGGTATATTGGATCAGATTTGCGAATGGATATGTGATTTTCTAACTGGTAGATACAGTATGTCGTTGTTGACAGGGAACCCTCTTCTAAGCTAAATGTTATTTCGGGCGTTCCTCAAGGAAGTCTAATAAGACCACTTCTATTCTTAATTTTTATAAACGATCTAGGTGACAACGTTAAATGCTTGTTGTGCTTGTTTGCAGACGATGCAATTATATATAGGAAAATAAGGTGCTCTGACGATTGCTTAGAAATTCAGCTTGATTTGGATGCAATTTCCAAATGGTGCCGTAAATGGCAGCTTACACTTAATTGCAGAAGTGAAAGGCAATGTGAATAAGTAACAAAAAGAATCAGTTCATTCACGAGTACAAAGTAAACAATTCAGTTGTTGACACGGTTAATTCCCTGGAGTATCTGGGGGTTATAGTACAAAGCAACATGAAATAGAACTTGCACAAAACTTCCGTTGTAGGCAAAGCTAATTCTAAATTACAATTGATAGGTCGTATTTTGAGGAAATGCAATGTTCATACAAAGGAAATAGTGTATAAAACACTAGTGCATCCCAACTGTTGTGGGGTTTGGGGTCCATATCACAAGGGCTTGATTGACTCAGTGGTGAGGGTACAGAGGACAACCGCTTGATTCGTGACTGGTTACTACAGCCCTTATGAAAGAGGCACAGTATTGATACATAGATCAGGATAATTTGGAAGACAGATGACTTTGTTTGCATCTGAATTTATTGGAGATTATGTGAAATTCTTTGACTTACGAGTGTAATTAAATACCTCTTTCACCAACCTATTTAGGTCGCAATGACCAGAGGGACAAGATTCGAGAAATAAGATGCCGCACTGATGCTTTTATGTATTCTTTTCTTTCCTCGTGCTATTCGGGATTGGAATGTGAAGAATTAAGGTTGGTGCTTAGCACCCTCTGCCACCCACAATGTTTATGAATTGCAGAGTATGTATTTAGATGTAGAGATACGCCGCTTTCAGTAACTGCAATGCTGAAAGATTCACCAATCCTTTGTTGACTAAACATTTTATTAGCAGATGGAGATTAAAAAAAGAACACATTTGTGCTGCTGTCTGCATCAGAAGAATCCACAGCATTTAAAGAAGGCTTTTGATTGTTTTACCCTTACCCTTTTTTTTTTTACTTATGGCTTTACGCCTCATCGATGCCGAGGTTATTAGAGGCGGGATGGGACTGGGGACAAGGAACGGGAAGGAATTCGGCCATGGCCTTTTGAAGGAAGCGTTCAGCATTCAGCATTCGCCTGGAGTGATTTGGGGAAACCATGGAAAACTCAAATCTGGATGCCCGGACAGGGATTCAAACCGCTGTCCCCCCGAATGCGAGGCCAGAGTGTTAACTGCTCACCCATCACGCTCAGTTTTACCCTTTCCCATGATTTGACCCTGCTTTACTTTTTCTTCAAACTGTAATTCTTTGGATACAGGCATCCTCTTCATGTGTTATTTAAGATTATTAAGGCTAGAAACTTGAGCCTTGGTTGTAGAAAGTTTAGGGAGACACAGTTTACATTCATAAATGAACTATTCTCCCAATCTTGATTTAAATGCAACATAATCACATAAATGTGACCAAGGATTTTTAATCTTTTCGTTGGTGTTGCTAGCGTTGCTGCTTTCACTAACAGATTCCAAATCTTCAGTTTCCATGATGTACTCATGTAATGAATGTTAGTTTACTTTATTTCACTAACAAATGCCAAACCAACACAAACTAAAAAGTAGCACTATATTCCTCGTAAAAAAGTTAGGTTGTAAATATTTGAAAATTAATCATCTTTCGAATTTGAAATGAGTAGTGAGCGTCGGTTTGCAGATGTAAAATGCAAACACGCCAGCGCTCCTGCTCACACCCACGCCATACGTAACAATCTAGCATAACATATATTTGCATCATACTCGAATTTCCTGATTCATTCGCTATTTGACTCAACGAACGTACCAGCGTGGTGTGACACACATTCCAAACAAAAGAAATGCCATCAACAACCAATGTAATGGACTAAAGTTAACGGAAATTCTATTTAATGGAAGTTAAGAAGAACGTTAACGATTTTTTTGGGTTGGCTTAAAAGTTTAATTTCTGAAATTTTGTTAACTGTGTTAAATTAATGGATTAACAATTTTCTGCCCAGCTGTGAAGGCAACGCAGAGGATTGAGAGCATCACAGCTAAATGCTAAGTTTGTACTGTCATCCCTCTATTACATACAACAGCTCTTCTCCTGTAACCCTTGTCTCTTTGTAGTATGCAGAGAGCTGTTCCTGAAAATTTCCCTGCAAAGTATTCATGAAATTAGTCATTCTTTACCAGTTGTTCCCAGTAGGTTGGCACAGACAGTGCTTCTTAAAGTTATTTCTTTTTCAGATTGTTGAATTTTGCTTTATCAGTAGAGAAAGATAATATTCTCTGGAAGATCGAAGATTATTTTCATCCCTTTAATCTCTCACTGTGTTTCTTGTGGCTGCCGCAAAGCTAAAAAAAAAAAAAAAAAGAGAAGGAGAGAGAGAGATGATGCGCAATTGCTCTGTTACATGGTCCACCTGTTTGCACAGATGAGGCTCTATTGTCCAAATGTTTCCTGGTATAAGAAGTCACCTACTTCTTGCTAACGGTATCCCAGAGTTGGATGTGGTCAGGGGCACCCTCTTGCCCTTGGGGTTGTAAAAAGTCCCCTAAAGTCAGATAAATGAAAAATGATGGGGATGCAGAATGCAAGAGGAAGCCATTACATCAGAAATCCAAAGGGTATTCCAAGACTGTGTGAGTCAAAGGTCACTGGGTTGCTACGGCTACTTCCACTACCCGCAGGAATCACAGAAGTAGAGCTCTGAACTCCCATTACAACCATTGTCATTAGGAGGGAAATGATAGGGTAAACACTACCCTCGAGGCATTCTTAACCTTCCTGCAGTTTCCTCCACAGTAGTTGTTGGATAGTATGCTGAATGGGCCTGGGCAGCTGATAGGAAGTTAAGCTTTGAAGAAAAGTCCTCGGTTTCATCAGGGCTGCGGTTAGATGCTCTGCTGCCTGAGCTATGTGGCAGCTCCGAGGCCGTGCGATATTTTTGAGTTATGTACTGAATAATAGCTTTTTCTTGGATTAAATATTCTGGAGGCAAAGTAGTCCCCCAGTCAGATCTCTGGGTGGAGATTGCTTAGGATGGAATTATCGGTGCTCACAAAAAAGTTCTGTGATTCAGAATGATGAATGTTGGTAGGTTAAATCGGCTTTTAGATTAGAGAACTTAAAAAGGAATATGGAATTATATAAGTTGGATGTTTTTGGGCATAGTTAGTATTAGAGGAAGGATCTACAGGATTTCTGTTCTGGGGATTATAGACTAATTTGGACGCAAGCTGTCAGTGGATTTACCAGCGTGGTATGTGTTATGAACGAGATAGTAGGGAAACTGCTGAATTATTATGAACAGTTTGGTTACATGATTATTTTTAAGAGCATATAAACTAAGCTTACACCAAAACGTGTAATAATTAATAAGCTACTTTAATGATTAAAATGTTAGTGATGAAGTGTAATCACGAAAACAAACCAACCGCTGTGCATGTCCATGTCTATATTTCCATGTGGCAATGGCGACATATTTTTTCTGGTCCAGGCCAAATTTCAATGTAACCATTTCGATTTTGAGATACGATGATAAAAAATGGCTAGAAGTTCGGGTGGATGCGTAGAAGTTATAAGCAAAAAATACGTTTTATTACCTATGGCATGAAAATGTACCATATATATATGGCATATGAAAACTGGCCAGCAATTTTAGATTCGTTGTTGTAAGTGCTATTGTTGGAGGCAAAGATATTCTTATAAATGGCAGTTGAATGTACTGTCAAAACTATCGCAGTTGGTGACTTTCATCTAAAGTAAGGTACATTTGTTTTTGCATTAATATGCAGTTTCTATCCTCCAGAAAATGTGTCTCAAATTTTTTATTGGACTGTTAGACATAATGTTTTATGTAGCTTTAATTTCTTATTTTTCATATATTATTTTGTGTTAAAATATAAGTATAATAAAAAATTTCGAACTATAGTAATGAAAACTGAATCTCAGGGAGTAACTAAAAGGAAGGAAAATCTTGAAATGAAATCTATATTTTTTGTTTCTCCAGGTTAATATTTGGTGCTAAACTAAAAGAGCTCAGAGTAATTCTATACACGCCAACACCTGCGTGTGCGAAGCAACGGGATATATATGTGTAAGAAAGATTAAAATCGTTATATTATCGTTGCTCCCCCCACCACCTCCGACGGTCTATTGCATTCTGTGAGTGGCTGCTTCGAACGCAAGCCCAGCCAGCTACCTCTGTTAACTTGAAAAGGGGGGGGGGGGTTTCACCCGAAATATTGTTTTTTCTTTGTTTTGTGTTGCTGCTGCCCTCCTCCCTTCAACTTTGGTGAGTGTTGGGTGTATTATCCTTTCTTTTCCATGTAAATATTGCCTCACGGCATTTCTTTCCTTTCATTGTTACCTATATATATATATATATTGGCCACAACATCTTCACAGTTGATGGTTGTTGTAACTCAGGTATTGTCAGGGTTGAGTGCACCACATCTTCTTTTGTGACTGAATGGTCCGATGGCAGCGCTACAAATCTTGCCAAATCTATCACACACGAAACAGGGTTTGGTGGATGTACTTCTGTGTTACAAAGCTTTTTCAGCTTTATTTATCCAACCATCCTCTGTCATGTTTGGATATGCCGGCGGCGATATGATGGTGCCTTAAGTATCTCATGCTGGCGCAAGCCTCCCAGTCAAAAGTGCGCATGCCGAAGCTCTCCAAATCACGTTTGCAGGAATCCTTGAACCTTAGCATTGGGCATCCTGCCGGTCTCTTAATATTAGCAATCTGACTGAGCATGACTTTCCATGGTAGTCTTTCAGAGACAATTCTATGGATGTGGCCAAGCCAGCGGAGTTGTCTTTGTTTTAGGTTGCCAGTAATATTGTGGCACTTAGACAGAACAATCTCATTGCTCATTTTGTCCTGCCACGTGACTCCAAGTATTGTCCGCAGGCAGCGCATATGAAAAGCGTTCAGCTTTCTCTCTTGCCAGGTGTAAGTGGACCATGTCTCAGATGCGTACAATAAGATGCTCAGGACACACGTCTGGTATACAAGAAATTTGGTGGAGAGTGTTAGCTTGCAGTTTCTCCAGACGTGTGGACAGCTTGCCAAAGGGTGTCGCGGCTCTGCTAATGCGTGCATCAATCTCCTCCTGAATGGACTGGTTGGATGTGGTGATGGAGCCGAGATAGCGAAAGTGTTCTACCACTTGAAGAGGGATGCCGTCCAATGTTATTTTTGGGAGACGGTCTGTGCCCTGAACCATGACAACCGTCTTCTTGGTATTAACACTCGTCGAGAACAGATGACATGCACGACCAAATCTGGTGAGCACCTCCTGAAGCTCATTTTCCGTATTAGCGACAAAAGCCGCATCGTCAACACAGAGAAGTTCACGAATGATTAGTTCAATACACTTTTTAGTAGACCTGAATAGACTTATATTAAAAAGTCTACCGTCATTCCTTGCATGCAGGTGTACACCAACGTCACAGTTTTTAAAAGCTACTAGGAGCAGAGTAGAGAAGAAAATTCCAATGAATGTTGGTGTTAAGACACAGCTCTGTTGTACATCCCGGTTTACTGTGAAGGATGCAGAAGTTTCGCCATCAAATATCACCGAGCCCTGCATGTTGTCGTGAAAAACGCCTTGATTAAAGACAGCAGTGCAGGCGGGCAGCTGATTTTGTGCAGGATGTCATAAAGGCCAGTATGGCTGACAGAATCAAGAATTTAGAATTTAGATCAACAAAAGCCATGTATAAAGGCACATGATGTTCACGGCATTTTTCTTGAAGTTGGTGGACAGTAAAGATCATTTCACTCGTGAAACGGCTGGCACAAAATCCGCATTGGGATTCGGGATAGGCACATGAGGCGAGAGTTTCCAGTCTTATCCACTGAAGCGATAGTTTTGCCAGCAATGCTGAGGAGGGATATACCTCTATAATTGTTGCAATCGTCTCAATCACCTTTGTCCTTATTTAGGGTAAATATATCTGCATGTTGCATGGCCTGCGGCATTGTGCCCTCATGCCAGCACTGCTTCAGGAGTTCATATATGACAGGAAAGACACAGTCAAGTTTAATTATTTTGGCCTTTACTTTTTCCCAGCTTGAGTCTCTTCAGTGAAAAATGAAGTTCGTCCTGTGAAGGTAAATCATCAATTCTAATGCAATGGGATAAGTAGGTAAACTGTCCAGAGCTTCGGGCCTTTATGCTGACTGCCCCGGAGTAAAGGTTGGTGTAGTGTTCTGACCATCTTTCCAACTGCTTCTGCTTATCAACAATAGGTTTCCCATTTAATTCTTTTAGGGCAGCACATTTCATGCTGCGCTCTTGATACATGGCATGACAGTCCCCGATATCATAGCGCTGCTCTATGGACTTGGAGAGGTTTGTCCAATATTTATTCATGCAATGGCAAGTGATATGTTGTAGATCTGCTTTAACTTTTTTGAATTCCAACTTGGCATGATCACCAGGACTGTTTATAAGTGTTATATGAGCTGCTCTTTTGTGCTTAATGTATGGACATAATTTGTCCTTGTAATCAGAGAACTAGACATTCTGAGACATGTCTTTTGTTCCAAAGGTTCTAAAAGCAGTTTGTAAAAGCTTTTCTTTAGCAAGAAGCGCCATGTCTTCGGTGCTACCTGTGTTTTGCAGTAAAGCATGACTGAGTTTCTCTTTAACTTCGGCTGCGAATTGTTTGTTTAAAGCATCATCGTGATTGGCTGGGATTTAAACTTAATTTTGTGGCGGTTGCTTTTCACTGAATGGATCTACTTTTGAATGATGTGTGTTTTGGCCATTAGCAGAGAGTGGTCTGAGTCGCAGTCTGTGCTATGATAGCTTCTGGCATTGAGAATGTCACACAAATCGCAATGATAAAATCAAGCTGATGCCAGTGACCTAATCTTGGATGTTTCCATGACACTTTGTGAGCAGGCTTATTCTGAAAATAGGTGTTATATACGAAGAGGGAATGTGATGTGCTTAGTTCCAATAGATGCTGACCATTTTCCTTTGTTTCCTATTTCATTGTGGCCAATACAATCTGGCCAGTTGTCAGAAATACTGCCGATTCTTGCATTGAAATCACCATGAATAAAAGTTTGTCAGAGAGACGTACTTTTGCTAGACGTGCACGTAAGCTTTCATAGAAAAAATCTTTAATTTCTGGAGAGGCCTTTAAAGTTGGTGCATAAGCTGAGATTAGGATGATGGGACCCGAAGCAGTTGTTATTGTCAATGAGATAATTCTCTATGAAACACAGATGGGTGCCTCAATGCAGTTGGACAAGCTGTTGCAAACTGCGAAGCCCACCCTGTGCTCTTGCTTCGTGCCACTGTCTCTACTCTTGTAATTCACGAAGAATGCCCTCATCCGAAAGCCGAGTCTCTTGCAAAGTGGCGATATCAACTCGCAAATGCAGCAGTTCCCTGTTAATGATAGCTGTTTTCCATCAGTTCAGGGACGCCATTAATTGGGATATCAGAACGTGGTAAAATGGTTCTCACATTCAACGAAACGAATCTCGTTGTCATTATGAGGTTTTTATATGGTTTATAACTGTTTTTCTTTTTGTCAGGTGATTGCTTACCTCATCAATGTTACAAGCACTTTGACATGCTTGCTGCTCCACACACCTATAGAAGTGCAAGATGAAGGACAGATAAGTACCTAATTGGCTGGGGGCTGCCCAGCTTGAGGCAGGCGGTAACTGATCAGTTAGCTGCAATGGACTCTCCCACCAATGCTCCATCTGGTACTTATGCACACACCAATCAGCACAGACTGTGACCCCCCGGGTTGTTTCCACACCTTGTCAGGTACGTGTGGAGTGTTCTCTCCACGTCACTACATCGCCTGGGACGGTAGTTAGAAGCCACGAACTCGCCCAGTAGTCGTGACTTCCTCTCGACCTCGACAGCTAGTTCTGCAGGGGCAACAAGTCGCCACGTGCAGAGCCATCTCAGTTGCCGACTTGTTCGGGTAGCCCTGATTCGTTGCCTCATTTGCCAACAGCACCATACCGAAGATCTTCTGCGCCGTTGTTGCCATTGAGGACTTCACTCGTAACCCTGGGCAAGGGGACTGCGATATACCACGCAGAACTGGGTCCCTGTTGGACTTAGCCGCCCCACACTCCGGCCTACTGAAGTGCAGAGTGCCCACCCCCACAACTAGGATACGTATGACAGGATTTATCCGGTGGCGGACAGAGAAGGAGGTTCTGACCACCCTAGGAGCCGGGTTAATGGCCTCGTATTGAGCCAAAACCAAAAGCTCTTCTAGTACAGTTATTTTTATGATGGCATTGTTTGTGGTACTAAGTTCTAAACCTCAGATGGTTTGACTAACAGGCATTTCATACAGATTTTCAATATTCTTCTTGTAACCCATGGCAGAAGTCTTTTAGTCAAGCTACCTTTAAGTGTAAGTAGTAAGTTTTATCTCTTGATAAAATAATTTTCTTTGTAATTCTGATTTTTTATCAAAGATTCATCTGGATAAGAATTCTTATAATAATGACTGTTAGATTTTTGAATGCTTTGAAATAATTTTTTTGAAATGTCTTCTGATGCTTACTAAATGTTCTTGAGCCTCTGAAAGTGCTGATTTCAGTTTTGGCTTTGTGATACATAGAATACAAAAGCAAGCCTTATTAAAATACACGTATCGTATTGACTTATAATAATTCTGTGTTTACCACTCTGAATTATAGAGCACCTCATCAAGGTATGAAATTTGGTGCACTTAGTTGGAAGTCACAGATATCAACTTATGATACATTCGTTAGTCTTTGCCCTGAGGTCAAATCTACAGTATCTGGATATTAGAGATGAATGTTGAATTGATATTTTAGAAGTGTTATGGTGCAGGAAATTTAGAATTGCTGTTTAGTTTTTATCTTGCAGTCATCTGCTTGAAGAAGAAAAAAATTCAGAAACCGTTTGTTCAGTTGTGTTAAATTGTTTTATGACTATAAGTTCAATAAAACGGGCGGTTTTTACATGATCAAATAACACACTGTTGGTGAGTCGTTGCAGTAAAGGAGACTGTGGTGATTATGTGCTTTGCATCAGTTTTCCGTTTAGGCTACATAACATCTGAGAAACAAAACTGATTTGTTTGTCAATTTCAGTGACACAACTGCCAACTGGTAATTTATTAAAGTTATCTTGAATGAAAACACCATCTCTATTCAAATGCATATGTTTGTGATGATGCCAGGATGGATGTTGGTGAGAAAAATAAAAGTGGAAATGGAAGGGTGGAGATGATCATGACCTAAAAGCTGGCATCCTACCTGGTATGAGGAAGTGGAAATTTTTTTAATTTGACGGTATGCAAGTGTTGAGAGATATACTGAATAATTTACCTCAAACATTAAAGTGTAAATTTACGTAAGGAAATTGTTTCATTATAATTAATTAATAATAATAATAAATTAAACTGAACATCACAATCATTTTGGAAAATTATAATTGTTTCTTTCTCTTTGCAGGATCTGGAGCAAAGGTACGATACATTGGGCGAATCACGTTTCAAACATCAGTTCCTGCAGAGTGTAACTGGCAGCTTGGAAGAAAAGCTATCACAGGCTGTGAGAACAGGGGTTGGGAAGGGTCTGAGAAGAGACCCAGAACTGGATGAGAAACTACGCCTGGAATTAGAGAGTAGGATTGAAGCAGATAGCCCTCTCCTCAAATTCCGGAAGTTGTTGCCTGCTTACAAGATGCGCAGAGAAATAGTGGACCTGGTAACTGCCAACCAAGTGGTTGTACTTAGTGGAGAAACAGGTGTGTTAATAATGTGCATTCAGAAATGCAGAAAATGCTTGTTTATAATTGTAGGCAATGAAAACAAGCCTAACAGAAGTTTCTTGTTATCACTAATGAGTGTATAATCATAGCGATTTACATAAACCAAAAGGTAGTGGATGGCCAATTCAAATTAAAAAGTAGGAAACCACTGCTTGCCACAGTTGATGGCGGGATGGCATTCGCACACAAATTCATGGTTTTTGTAGACAACATTCTGCTGTCAGCTTTGGTTAGTGTTGCTCTTCTTCTGTCCTAAATTTTGATTTGCATACAACTTTATATGTACATAAAAGTCTATACTAATATTATAAATGTGAACATAACTCTATCTGTCTCTCTGTTTGTTACTTTTCCTGGGCTAAATGGACGATCATGATAAAATTTGACAAGGAGATGCTACTTGGCATTAGGAAGGACATAGGATACTTTTTTCTGTATAAATAATACATATTGTCACATAATTTTGAAAAATTACTTACAGCAATAGACAGATGCATAGGATGTGTAAGTACCTTCCTGTATAGCAGTGGTTAATACGGTTGCTTTCTGATGCCTGGAGTGTGGTCTCTGGTTCAAATCCCGGTGAAAGCAAAGATTTTTAAGAATTGTTTTTGATCATATGAGCCAAGCCAGGACGGCCAGTTGTTCGGATTCCATGTTAAACTGTAGATACCACAAATTTAGGGGTGCAATGTTTGGCAAATCTTAGGTGGTCTAACAATGCTGTAGATTAGGGTTACCAGACGTCCCCGTTTCCCGGGGACAGTCCCCGTATTTAGCTCTCTGTCCCCGGACAGATTTCGTCCCCGCAATGTCCCCGTATTTTTAGTGTTGACCCTAGAATTTTTTTAAAATCTAGATATACCTTTTTAAAAGCCCTGATTTGCTAATGTATTCGTTTAAAGAAAGAAATCAATGAAATTTCTTCTCTAAAGGAATTTGTGTCAAAAGATAAAGTAGATGGATGGAATGAATCCAGTGTTGGTGTTTGCTCAAGATGGAATTAACTTTATTTACATTTTTCTAACAAAATGGTCCCATATGTTCAGCTTCGCAACTTAGTAGAACTGTATTTGTGTCTTCCTGGGGGTAACACATCTGTAGAGAGAGTTTTCTCCTCAATGAACATGATGGGGACATCACAGAGCGTCAGAATGAGTAGAGAAACAGTTCAAGCTACGCTAACTATATTAACAAACTTTTCCATGACTTGCCGACAATTTTCCGGCAGACAAGATCTTCTCAAGAAGGTTCATTCTTCTGAGAAATACCAATGACAACAAGTTGGAGGTAAAATAAGGTACCATATCTTTTAAAATACAAAATATATAACAATGACAAATATGTTTCTTTAAAGTTAACCCAACCTTTAATCATAGTATAACTTATAAAAGTGCAACGCATCATTAGGACAAAAAATGCCGAAAGCGTCCCCGGATTTTGGTGAAAAAGTGCTGAAGCGTCCCCGGATTCGGAGAAAAAATTCTGGTAACCCTACTGTAGATGTACTCATTTTTACGTCATATTGATACCTCAGGTATTGTTTCTCTCGCAGTCAGTGTGTGTGTGATCTGCACTAGTAATATTATAAATGCAGAAGTAAGACTCTGTCTTTTTGTTATGTTTTGACGACTAAATGGCTATATTGATATTGATAGAATTTGACAAGGAAATACTTTATATCTGTAGGAAGGACACAGGATATTTTTTTTGGTATGAATAACAGTTTTAGTCACGAAATTGAGAACTTATCGAATGGTGAAACACAGATGGATGTATGTGTTAGTTTGTAATGTTACGTTGGTTGCTCAAGCTGTGCTTCTCGCGCATGATTTGTTAGTAAATTTCATTTAGGGACCATTTGTTTTTCTGTTTCTAAGTATGTTGGAAAATGATTCTCTTCGTGAGACAGGTTTGACTATGGAATGATATAGTGCTGGCTTTCCTGTCATATTCCCCGCAGGGGCCTGGTACGCAAGTGCCAGGTACGGGTCTGGCGAACCCGCGGTGCCCGAGCTGGAAACTTGTGAGCGCCGCAAGTTTCCCACACCGTAAGCTCCTACCATGCTTCAACGACCACCGTAGGGCGTGGCGGTGGAACGTTGTGTGCCTAGGAGAACGGGGATCTTGGCTTCATCGCCCGGATCGCGAGGATGGTAGAAACCTCTATAAAAAACCCCTCAACCTCAAGGTCGGACACGTGCTGAGGAGGTGGATGAGTGGTGAGGCGAACCACCCGCTAACGTGCAACCTCAGGGCACCTGCGCACCCCTGTTGTAATAAGCATTCCTTCTTATCCTGGTTTTTACTCGTGGGTCCAAATTCCAACTCACAAAAAACCCAAAAACCCCTGCGGCCCGGGTGTGTCGCAGGTAAATAAAAACACACCCAGTTCTTACAAACGGGCTAGGGTTGAAAGCCCTCCCCCGGATGTAAATAATAGTAACGGACAGGGTTTTTTCATAGAGAATGCCTTTGTAATTATGACAAGGGTGGAGGGATCTTTTGAGAAGGTCTCTCCATTCTATGTTCAGAAAGGTTTAGAGGGTATTGCGGGTACCCTCAAATCTGTAAAAAAGCTGAGGAATGGAACACTGCTTATGGAAACATCCACCCAGAGGCAGGCAGTCCAACTCCTTAAGTGCGAGAAGCTCGGGGGAGTTCGCAGTGAAGTGCGAACTCCATAAAACTCTAAATTCAAGTAAAGGTGTCATCACCAGCAGGGACCTTATGGATTTAGAGACCGAGGAACTCCTTAAGGAGTGGTCAACAGAACATGTGGTCGAGGTTCGTCAAATTAAACGAAGGGTTAACGGCAGTCTTGAGAAGACAGCCACCTTCGTCCTGACGTTCGACACTCCAACGTTGCCCAAAAACATCAAGGCAGGATATTTGAATCTGAATATTCGCCCGTATGTACCGGACCCAATGCGCTGCTTCAAGTGCCAGCGGTTCGGTCATACGACGGCGACCTGCAAGGGCAACCCCACCTGTGGGAAGTGCGGAAAGGCGGCTCATGAGCCAGGCACTAGCTGCACGCTCCCACAGGTTGTGTGTGAACTGCTCCGGGGCACATCCAGCCTGGAGCAGAGAGTGTCGTTTGTATCTGGAGGGAAAAAAGATACAGGAGTTGAAAACGAAGAGCGGATTTCTTATGGCGAAGCCAAAA
>JARYHS010008074.1:70894270-70926269 GCA_031002005.1 Vandiemenella viatica
TGATGATAATTATTGAGAATTTGAAATCACTTGATTTACTGTCTTCCATTGCATCATGAACCACAATTATCTGGCAACTAAAACACACACTATTCACGAGAATATACACATTTCTCTCATGAGAGATATTTCAAAATAATTTACCCTGAATGGATATATGATGATGCAAGATTAAAATTGCTTTTGTCTGCAACAATTGATAAGAGGAGGATAATTATAGAGAGAGCTGGAACCCAAAGAGCCAGATATGAGTTAGTTTCAACATAAAGCAGCAATTCAGTAAATGGAGGTAACTGCATGCAGCACATGAGAAGCCAAGCACTATCCGAACAGTTGTGCAACAACAATGATAAACTTCACTATTTTTTTCCAGATGGAGGTAACATTCATAACCGAGCTGTTTATTATTATTTTTATCAGGAGTATTGAACTGATGGGAATTTGATCATTGTACATTGGAAACTCGACTGCATAAGACAACAGAGAATTTGTCATTGAACACCATTACAATGGCAATTTGTTTCTGGAATCTATATAGATGCTAGCACAATTTCTTTCCACTTGTACTACTACTGTCATAGTTATAATTAATTATTTTATTCTTGCCAGATTTTTTTTACTTTAGTGAGTAGTCCACATTTTGTTTTTGTTTTGTATTTTGTCAAACTTTGTTGCTGGTGTCTAATACTTGGAGAAAGCACAGTGTTGCCATGTGTCTTTAACCCATATTAATTTCTACGAGTTCTGTATTAATAAGTTTGTGTACTATGCAGTTTCTGAGGCAGAACATGAAATTCATCTATGTTATGTGGTTGGGAAAGTTTATGCAGAAACAACAATCAAAATGGATGACACAATGGGCCCAAAAACTGAACCTTGGTACATCCTACCTCGTAAGTCTACTATGGTGCCAACTTAAGAAATGTGGCTAAAATGCGTTTCACACAGTTCTGTGACTCTGCATTTTAGTAATACTTTTGACAACACATACTACTTATCTAGGATGGAGTTGAAGTGCCACTAAACAGTTGATTATAATGAAATGAAATCTTCACAAGAATTCAGGCAGTAAAAAGACAATGTTTTGACAGCTGGCTCTGCTGTCTTTATCAGATCTACAGCTTCAGATATTGCTACCTGAAAATCACAAACTAGAATGTGATTTTTAGGTAGCAATATCTGAAGCTGTAGACCTGAAAAACAGCAGAGCCAGCTGTCAAAACATTGTCTTTTTATGACGTTATCCGGCTGAACTCTTGTGAAGATTTCATATCATCAGTACACCGGGAGTGTCTCCACTCGCATAGTTGATTATAACGTTTCTCTAGATTTTTTTGTTGCACATTGTCATAAATAGATCTATAGACCTCTTCATACACAGATACTACCTCCATTCACATTAAATAAGCCAGTTAGCCTTCATCAAGTAAAATGCCCTCTTAATGAATACATTTTGGAGCACCAATATACAACACACTGTTGTCAGCAATCAACTTTTTTCATATAGACACTTCATGCACTCACAAAGGCATGTTCAATGCAAGGAATATATAGATTGTTAAAAATGTTAATCCCAACAGCTTTATAAAATATTACATTAGTACGGTTACAGGAAGGGAGACGAAGCATTTGTTAAAGTGCCTGAATAGAACACCTCACACTGCATTGTACTACACCCTCTGCCTCTGTGCTAAAAGATACATATAGGGTGACCAGATTCAATAAATAAATCATTAAAATAAAATGGGAACTTTAAGTATTTCAATGTCGAAAAAATAATTAAATTAATTTAATTCATACAAAACAAAAGTTACAATATTCTAATGAAAATATTTCTAAAGTTCACTTAAAACCAACATATTCATTACGCAAGATTATTTGATGTTTACTGGTAGTAAAAATGCTGATTGAATGTATATGGAGATATGGTAATGGAGATTATTCTAAGGTGATACCTCTAAAACCAACAAAATTCTTATCAGTTATGTAAAGAAGCAGAAATATCTATGTTTGCAATATGATGACCACTCAAAAGTCATTACAGACACTTCAAAAATTACAGCTTGATAAAATTACATTTCAGTCCCCAGATACAATGAGAGTGTCATCGTCAATTGAAAACCATTTACTACCATAAAAAAAATGAATGAAAGTAATTTAGTGTTTTCTCAGAGTTAGCCCAAAAGTACATGTACATAGAACTGAAGTAACAAATATGGTCAATTCTCCATAGCATATTCTTAACAGACTGCAAACAAGATATGAAAATTTCAATGTATTATAACAAAAGAGTTCTCGAGAAAGTGGTTTGTACAATTCTAACACATAATTTTGTCTCTTGCTTTTGTTATAATGTGTTGTAGGATTTTATTAAATTTATTATAGTGCAACAGAAAAGATAACACAGTATATCTGTTGAAATAGTGTTAGACCTGAGTGATCTATGTGGAGCAGTTGTTAGTGCATTGTCATCCAGAGCATATTAATTGTCCTTAATTATGATGGTATCTGACTATATGGACTATTCTGCATAATGAAGTTAGTGTTGAATTCAAATCTCCATCATCATACACACACCTATGTGGAGAGAGAGAGAGAGAGAGAGAAACATGACTGGGTTTCAAAATGTAATTTCACTTGGGATCAATTCCATCCATTATAAAGAAATACTAGGTAAAATTCTTTATACATTTGTAGACTAATGAATCTGGTCATCCTATATGCACAGCAATGTGTTTTTGTTCCCTTCTCCACACTGATTCAAGGCAAGAGGAGGAACCCGTCGCTGACCTGGGTTCATGGCATAGTAAAAGTCTCGCCACTCGTCCCTCCAGACTTCGGCGACACGAGCAGCGTTGTGCAAGATTATCTTAGAGACACCGCCAGGGAAGGTGTAGGGTGACTTGTCCCTAAACACATGGCCCACATGTGAGCAAGGGATGATCTCCAGCAGCCCGCCGCACTGCCACACCTGTAAACACATGCCTCAAACTTCGCACCAGTGGGAACTGCAATTTCAAAATGTTACACAACCACTCAAAAAAAATACCTTCCTGTGTCATTATTTCTCCACGATTACTGTCAGTTCTAAGAGGAATAAATGTGTGTGTTTCATAAATGATTGTAAAATAACTACGGGCACCTGTTACATAAATAGTATTCAGGAAAATCATTCTCAGTACATAATGGCTAAAGCTGAATACTAAAAATACACAAGCAAAAAAATCAGTTAAGATTAAAACTTAGACAAAATAGTATAGAGTAGTTCTGTTTTCATAACGTTTATCTGAAATTACTTCTGTCAATAAAAGCATTATTCCAAATTACTGCTATATCAAATGCAAGGAAAGAATGATGATGTTCTGTTTAACTGAACATTGACTTTAGTAGGCCAGTAATCCTAATAAATCAACGATTAACATTCAGTAAGAGAAGCACAAGATTGGATATATGTCAACTGATAAGAACAATAACCTTTCATGTTACAATTTCTTTGATGAATATGGTGGAAGTAGGATGTACATTATAGTTTTTCAAATGACCTGTCATCATAAGACTTTGATTATTCTTGATTTGAAAATAAAGTGTTCATAGTAGACACTTGCTACTCATTTAGATACATCTGTGATGAAATTTAATATTAATGTTGATAAGGATACAGAGAAACTAACAAGGATGAAAGCTAATGAGGTTTAAAAAACAATGTTTACCCAGTCCCATGCACAATACATATTTAGGTTTTACCAAGATTTTCTTTTCTTTTTGTAAAGGGGTATCAAGAACAAACTGTTTCCACAGAGTAAAAATAATTGTCTTTTTTTGTAAACTACATAAACTTATGATAATTTTACTAATTTACATTGTAAAATTTACATTTCAGGTGTAGTAATCTATATATAACATGCAGACATCATTTAAACATTATATCCACCCTGTAATATGAAAATTTTATTCTGAATCTATCACATTTCCTCAGCAGATGTTTTGTTGAATATTCAAGTGCATAATGTACCGCATGGTTTTTTTTTTACCATAATTATGAAATAGCTTCTAACAAAAAGACTCACCATCAACCTTATGCCATTTTTTAAAACCCAGTCATGTTTACTCACATATAACTTATCTTTACAAAGTAACATAAAATTTAGCATACTGGTGCGGCAAGTTGATTTCTTGTAACAACACACTCAAATCCATTAATTTAATTTGTACAACTATTTTTAACCACATTAAAAATGTTGCTGTAACTTCACACACCAATTTATGTAAAACAGATTTAATATACAACATAAATAGAAATAGAACTGGTATACTTCTTCTCAACGGGCCATAAGATAGGCGTTACCATGCAAAATAGTTTGTTCAAAGTAATGATGTATATCAAAAATTAAGTATCTAAGTTCTTAGGGATTTATAGAACAATAAAGAATATGCATCCTGCAAAATTTAACTGAAAAAAAAAAAAAAAAAGAAATAAAAATTTTAAGATATTTGCAGTCTTTATATTTTAATAGACTAACACCAATAAATTGTCTTAAAAATTTACTGATTTAGCACACATGGTAGTAGTCACTGTTCCCATCTTATGGCGATCACTCAGGAATCACATTTCTAAATAAGTGCATTAATTATGGGCAAGACTGACCACCATTAAACCCATTTCTCTTACTACCAACAAATTTATCACTTGTAAGAACATAATCTGTCTAGATTGCATCTCTGTGCAAAATGAGAAAACAATCATCTATGTTAAATAAACTTAACATACAAAATTTCTATTCTTCAGAGTGACAATAAAAACAAGAACTTCCAAAAACACAATGGATGCCTTGTATAGTTGGCAGCACAGTGAGTTCCATGTAGGGATAATGTTGCCATTTAATAATCATGGATCAGTAGAACAAACAACAGTGTGCTTTCACTGTAAAAATGTTTTCCAAAACCAATGAAAGTTTGGAAGCTGGACAGAGGAAATTCTGACAGCATTACAATTTTTAGAGTGTCATAGTAAAGCTCCTTTGAAATATGCAATAAAATGGATTAAAAATTTCAAAGAGGCTGTATCAACTCTGAAAAAGAAAACTGACAGGGTTACCAAGTGCTCATATGCATTTTTTTTTAAATTTCCATTTACTTTTAAGACTTCATCCCCACAAGTTTGCAAGTTGTACAAGCACTTAAGGAGAATAATCACCAGTTGTCATTAGAATTCTGTCAATCAATTAAGGCCAATTTGTTTGCTCGGGTTTCTGTGGATGAGAAGTGAGTTTCATCATTTATTACAAAGAATACAAGCACAATTCCAAACGGGTTTTGTTTATTCTGTTTCTAAATCACAAATACCCAAGAAAACTGTTATGACCACAACTGGTAAGCATCTGATTGAAGGATATGCAAATACGAGGGGGTACCCAAAAATAACCGGGATAGCACTGCCGTGGATGGAGCTTGTTTTAATACAAATCTCTGCAACAAGGCATTTATAACACAGCTCACTGTCAGTTCAGTGCTGCCTGTGTTGTCGACCTGGCTTGTTCTGTTAATCTGCAGCAACTGTTTTTGCTAGCGCTGTTTTATTATTGTTTCGTTTTTGATGATGGCAAGTTTAAGTGAACAAAGTGCAGCTGTGAAATTTTGTTTCCTAGTAATTAAAAATGCTGCTGAAACTGTTTTCATGTTGAAAACAGCTTACAAAGATGACACTATGGGAAAAACTCAAGTGTACGAGTGGTTTGCTCAGTTTAAAAATGGTGACAAGTCGATTGATGACAAATCTCATTCTGGACGTCCAACTGCCTGAACCAACAAAAATGTTGAAAAAATAGAGTGCTTGTGCTCTTGGACCGTTGACAGACAATTGATCAACTGTCAGAGATTAGTGGGTTATCTTGGAGCTCAGTTCAGCGATCTAAGATTTGGGAATGAAAAGGGTTGCTGCGAAGTTTGTTCCTCGTTCTCTGATGGACAATCAAAAAGAACATATAGTCAAAACATGTTGTGCTTTGAAACAACAGCTTGAAATTGATCCAGATTTTCTTTCAAAGGTCATTACTGGCATCGAGTCATGGTGCTATGGTTACCACCCAGACACAAAGCAACAGTCAATGGACGACGTCATTGTCACTCGGTACAAAAATTTTTTTGTCAAGTCAAATTAAACATCAAAACAATGATCATTTGCTTTTTTTGAAGCCAAGGGCGTAGTTTATTCAGAATTTGTTCCCCCATATCAGACTGTCAATCAAACCTTTTATTTAGAAGTTTTAATAAGATTACACAACAGTGTTCGTCAAAAAAGATCCGATATGTGGCAGACAGGAGACTGGTTCTTCCGCCACGACAATGCACCTGCACACACAGCTGCCAATGTTAGGAAATTTTTGGCTAAAAATGGCATGGTTCCGCTGCCCCATGCATCTTAGTCTCTTGACCTGGCTCCATGCGAATTTTTCTTATTTCCACGCATGAAAAGGGACATGAAAGGACACAGATTTGACAACATTGCAGAGATCAATAAAAAAGCAAAGGAGGAGCTGTCCGCCTTTTCTAAAGATGACTACAGAAATGTTTCGAACAGTGGAAGTACTAGTGGGACATTTGTATTAGTTGTAATGGAGAGTATTTTGAAGGGGATAAGGTTGTTCTGTAAAAAAATTGGAAATATATAGCTTTTAAAAAATAATTCCTTTTTTTTGGTTACCCCCTTGTACAATAAACACTAGGTGCATATACAAGTAGGCATTCCTCTAAACCAGGGGTGGCCAACCACATTTTTCTGGCCCGCGAGATTCATCAAGATTTAACAAAATATTTTTTATATTTCATTTTTAGTGTTAAATATTTCTTTGCAATGTCTGTTTAGTATCATTATTATTATATTATCTATGTTCAATAGTAAACATAATAATAAGTCATGTTTCGTTGTTTCACTCCAAAAAAATGTCTCTAGTGTGGACATATAATTTTATATGCGGCCCGCGGAGTTATGAAGCACTTCCAAAGTGGCCCGCAAGATCATTTGGGTTGGCCACCCCTGCTCTAAACCATAGTAGTATACATTCCTTTGAAATGAATTTAACTGTAATACAGCACATATTGCATTATTATTATATATTTTCAGTGTTATAATTACTCCCACAACTCCTTTTTCAATTTATGAATTTTAAATTTCTTCAGCATTTTTGGTAAATTATTCATCACTTCCCTTTGTAACTCCTTCCAATCTCTGAAGCCCTGTGGACCACTGCTTCAGCTTTTTTATCTGCCCCAGGATAAGCTTCTATATACTTCAGACAGCTTCCGCATTTCATTTTTACATGAATATAATCAATTTGGAATCTTTCCTCACTGTACCTTCTTGTTCACATATATACTCCTTTTGTGATCCAGAAATAGAGCTTTCCAATTAATTGTGAATTTTCTAGAACTGAAGCCATTTTTTCCATTTCATAAAATTCTCCACCTTCACCAACTACTGCATTACAGTCTCTCCTGATCATTACACATGTTCCTTTCATCTGTTTCTCTATCATTTCTTGTATTTTCTAATAGAATTTGTGCACTTCATCAATTGGATGTTTGCTAGTCTGCCTATAAACTTGTATAACAACCACATTCCAAGGAACACATAACAATTAACATAAAAGCTGTATAGATAAAATACACATTGAAATTGAGAATTAATCCAATATGTGAAGGGGAGGAAAATTTAATTACCATAGGTCAGTGTTTAAGTGGGGTAAGCAAACCCCTAGGGATGAATATTGCTCATTGTTGTCAGTAGCAGAGAGAGAAAAAAAAGGGTCAGTTTTTTCTCAAAGTGGTTCGCCATTGCCTAGAAAATTTTATAGGGGTATGTGGAGATAAAAAGTGTGAGAAACACTGCTATGGGTGACTGAAATTTGGTAGTGGGACAAGCAAAAGAAAGGTCTGTAGTTTTGGTCTAGGAGATTACCGGGAAGCGCTTCAAGTGTCCAACTCCGACAAGGAAACACGAAGTATGATTTAATTAGTGGGGGATATTAAATAGTTCAGAACAGTGAAAGTAGGTGGTGAAACAGGAAAAGACAGGCACTTCATTGTGAGGAACAGTGTGTGTGATCTCGCGTAGCTAATAACTGTCGGTAGTCGAACTCATTATCGAGCTGGGGGAAGTGTTAATAAACGCAAGAACCTGCATCTTTGGAAATATATAAAAAAACTCATGGTCATATTGTAAAGTGGTGGTCACAGCAAACATTGATGATGATTAAACGTGTTTGTTCCAGGTCCGAACTTCTGTAATTAAGTAATAGACGAAAAACGATAACAGTATATACATTTTTGATGTTACAATGTGGCATATAGGAAAAGCAAACAGAATTTTGAGAAATGAATAAAAGATGTACAAACATTAAAGCTGCTGATTGGAAACCTCTTTTAAGCTCAGAAAATAGAGCTAACTGATGGAAGGAACTATATGATGCCACTGCTTTTTAAGTTCTCCTTGAGAATGACAACGCAATTTTCTTTATGCATTTCATCTAACTCAAGTTTCAAATGAATTACTCGATGAATGTTTCACACTAAGTTAAGTTCATTAATGAGGGTTCATGGTTTGATTTGAAAGCATTTCAATGCAGACAACACATTGAGGCCATGACTCATTGTTTACATCTGTGACTCTAATATTAACGTACTGATGGTCATATTTTCTTACAACTTTTCATATTCTTTTTGATTCTAAAGTGAACACTGATTATACTGAATTTTCAGCAGAAGATTCACACGTCGTGGTGATTTATATTTTGTGTCAACTAAACCAAATTAATTCAAGGGAGATATGAAAGACCTAAAGTCCACTCGAAGTATGTGTAGCAACACTAAACTTTCAATAAATGTAAATGTAGTAATGTAGTACAAAAATATAAATAAATCAGATTATTAATAAATACACAAACATTTCGACATGACACCAGAAGCTTTGTAATCATAGCAAACTTAATTTACCAAAAATGTTGAAAGAATTTAAAGTTAAAATTTGTAGAGGGCAAATGTAGGTGGGTGCAGGAAAAGGGATAGATGGGCGTTTAGGGAAATTGTCACCATAGCGTGTGCTCCATTACAGTTACATTAAATTAAACTTCTGAACAATGAGGTAAATTCTTTTTCTAGGGGTCTTTAGAAAACTTATTTGTACTTGTGTCACGGGTAAGTCATTATGAGTGTGTTATGACAACCAGTTGTCATGCAGTGTTCATTCTTGCAGGAGCGCACCATGGTCGGAGTTCATTATGTGATAAACCACAAAATTACAGTACATTACTTTAAGTAATCAGAAAAAAGTATGAAAAAATGTTTTCACTGTCACTACTGCTGTGTATAACCTGCAGCCGTTACTATGGCAAGGTTCTAACAGTTGGGCAAACTAGTCTATAGTTCATTTTAAGAGGAGATCAGGTTGGCAGGGCACTGAAGCAGAAGGCTTATAAATTTACAAGCTCTACTATTCATTACACAAATCATTCATAACAGTTAACTGATGGCATGACTTGGCATCTTATTTCTTAAAGTCTACAATTACACAAATTTTCTGAATGTGTTATATGTGAGTAAACAGACAGGAGGAAAATAAACTATAAATAGGAAGTCAAAACAAATCTGCATTTATTCAAATGCGTACTATCAAAACTAGGGTTACACACTTTGCCTCCTCCATTTTCCTGTGAGTCTTAACATTTCTCAAACCTTCCAAATTTATAGTTCAGGATACACAACTACCTACTCCATCCACTCACTAGAATCGGGGAGAATCAGTTGGTTGACAAAATTTTGTTGAAAAAAATTTGAGTTACCTGCACTACAAAACTTTTTTTCAGTAATAACTTACCCTGAAGGACATCTCGAGGTTTTCACCGCCCCAGATGTCCATGCCCTCATCATAGGCACCAAGTTCATAAAAGTAGTCTCGGTCAATCGAGAAAAGCCCTCCTGCCATTGTGGGGGAGCGAAGTGGAGCTGTGCGGTCCCCTCCACGACGGTCCATCTCACGCTGTGGCACCCGATACCTGACAACCAATGAGAATTTTACAGCCTCCATTCTTGATTCAAATATAGCATCATTTACCAACAAAGCAACTTTTATATTTGACAAGACAGATGATTACTGACACACGATTTAATACTTTCTTTGAATTAATAATTAACTCTGCACAAAACATTTCTTAATTAAATTGCAATGGTGTGCACGCTCCGGTTGCAATTTCCCTACACACCCATCTTCCCCTTTCATGCACCCACCTACATTTGCCTTCAGCAAATTTTAACTTTGAATTCTTTCAACGTTTTTGGTAAATTATTCATCATTTCCATTTCTGGTAAATTATTAATCATTTCCCTTGGTAAATTATACCAATCCCTGACACTCTTGCCTAAAAAAAGAATTTTCTTACATCCTTGTGCCTGAAATTGAGTGCCAGCTTGTGGTGATACGTCATCTCTTCCCTTCCATGCATTACTTTTAATTCTTACACCAATATCTTTCCATGCCGCATCACCAATATATGCCTTGTACACTCCCATGACCCTCTTCACCCTCCTCTTGTCTTGCAATGAATCCCATTCCAACTTTTTTATCATATCTGTTACTGATTGCATTCAGCAATAATTTCCAGAAACAAATCTAGCGGCCCTTTTTTGCACCTCTACAACTCCTGAATTTAATACTCAAAATGTGGATCCCATTATACACTAACATATTCAAGCAATGTTCTAACCAAAGTTTTGAAACCCAATTCCCTCACTTCTCTCGTACATCCCCTCATCATTCTCTCCAACAAGTGCAGAATTTTGAAACCTTTTCCTACTACCAGTCTAATGTGTCCTACCCAGTTAAGATTGTTATCAAATGTAATGCCAAAATATTTCCATTTCAAGTCTTCACAAGCAGTTCATTCCCCACCTTATAATCATAATCAACCTTCAGTTTTTTTATTTGTGTATCTAATAGCCTGACTCTTTTTTGTATTTATCTTCATCCCATATTTACCAACCCAACTAGATATCCTGCCCAGATCACCTTGCAACTGTTTGCAGTCCTCTTAACGCTTTGACCCTTTTATATAGCATTATATGCAAACTATCTAATTTCTGATAGTAAGTACAGTAGTTCAATAGTTTCATAATTTTTTTTTTTAATTTCCAATTATATTTTTTCTTTATATGTATTTTTTCTTTATATATATTTTTAATAACTAATATTTTTTTATCATTTTAATCTTTCATATACTCGCGGTTATATTATCGTTGCTGCCCCCACCACCTCCGACGGTCTGTTGCGTTCTATGAGTGGCTGCGTCCTACGCAAGTCTTGCTCAAGACCAGCCACCTCTCTGTTAACTTGAAAAAGGGTTTTACCCGAAATATTGTTTTTCTTTGTTTGTGTGTTGTGTGTGTTGCTGCCCTCCTCCC
Organism: Vandiemenella viatica; assembly: GCA_031002005.1. Taxonomy (NCBI): domain Eukaryota; kingdom Metazoa; phylum Arthropoda; class Insecta; order Orthoptera; family Morabidae; genus Vandiemenella; species Vandiemenella viatica. Next base: position 70,905,719 of record JARYHS010008074.1, read on the forward strand.
TTCAACTTTGGTGAGTGTTGGGTGTATTTTCCCTTTCTTTTCCATGTCAATACAATTATTCATTAGAATAATGAATGCCAATCATATCATATGGCATATCAATACATCCTGCAGACTAGACATCTCCCAAGCCTTAATTTCCGTCACCCCCTCTACACCCATCACTGGCCAGCACAACAGAATCATTTATATTTGTGGACCTTATTTCAAAGAAAATTTCAATTATATTTTTATTTATTTATTAATATTTTTTATTACTATCATTTTTTCGATGATTATTATTATTTCCCATTTTAATCTTTCTTATGATTTATACTCGCGGTTATATTATCGTTGCTCCCACCACCACCTCCGACGGTCTATCAGTGGTTGCATCGAACGCAAGGCTTGCGCAAGCCCAGAACACTTCTGTTTACTTGAAAATGGGTTTTACCCAAAATATTGTATTTCCTTGTTTGTGTGTTGTTTTGTGTTACTGCTGCCCTCCTCCCTTCAACTTTGGTGAGTGTTGGGTGTATTTTATCTGTCCTTTCAAAACAAATATTGCCTCACGACATTTCTTTCCTTTCATTGTTACCTACACTTATGTTTTTAGTTATACAAGAAATTTGAGATGTTAAATTAGATATACCTAAAAGTTTAATTAAACGAAGAAAAAAGAAAACTGCTTTAGGCAATATAATTGCAAGGAAAGGGAAAATGACTCATCACTCTGTCTTCATCCACTTTCCTAAAGTCCATTCCACACTTCAAAAATCTCAACATGAAAACTCGAGCCATGAGGGAACTTTCCAGAAACCGTAGCATTATTATCCTCCCTGCCGATAAGGGCTCAACCACAGTAGTGATGGACCGCAATCACTATGAGGCTGAGGATCTGAGACAACTGTCTGACACAAACACCTACCTACCACACCCTACAGATCCCACCACCTCCATTTGTCAGGAAATAAAAACTTTCCTGGACTTGCAGGGCCCCCTACAAGGTCTTTCTCCCAGTCCATCTCGCTCCTAACTCCCCAAAATCCCCTAACACCCACCCTGTACCTCCTTCCCAAGATCCACAAGGTTGGCAATCCGGGGCGGCCTATAGTTGCGGCATATGGGTCACCCACTGAACGTATTTCAGCCTTGGTGGACCAGCATCTCCAACCTTTTGTACAGAGTCTTCCCTCCTATGTCAAAGAAACCCCACATTTCCTTGAACGTCTAGCCACAGTCCTTACTCCTCTACCTCCAGATGCCTTCCTAGTCTCCACCGATGTAACCTCCCTCTAAACCAATATCCCACATTGTCAGAGTCTCAGTGCCCTGGAACACTTCCTAAATCTACGACCCCCACACAACCGTCCTAGTACATATTTCCTTTCATCCTTGGCACACATGATCCTGTCCAAAAACTTCTTCACCTTTAATTCCACCGTATACCACCAGATACGAGGCACTGCCATGGGCACCCGCATGGCCCCCTCTTATGCCAACCTGTTACTTGGGCATCTGGAGGAATGTTTCCTCAGCCGTACCCCCTTCAAAACCAGTGTGGTTCAGCTACATAGATGATATATTTATGATCTGGACCCACAGTGAGGATCAACTTCTGGAATTCCTCCATTCCCTTAACAATAGCCATTCCATTAATTTCACCTGGACCTACTCCCGTCCACACATCACGTTCCTCGATGTTGACATCACACTCAGGCAGAGTGCCTTCACACTTCTGTCCATATCAAACCAACTAATCTACAGCAATATCTAGCGTCCAACCACAGCCCTGTCTTTGTCACCCAGTTCACGCCTGGTCTCAAATCTATCAATCGAATCCTACAACAGGGGCATGACTTCGGTCCTTTCCAGAAATGCGCACTCTCTTGCCAAAAATTCTGCCAACTGTCCCCCGTACTTGTTTCAGCAGACCACCTAACCTCAAAAACAACTTAGTTCACAAATACCCTCCATCTGACTCTCCAAAAACACCCCATGGATCTTTTCCCTGTAATAGACCCCGCTGCAAAACCTGCAACGTGCATCCTCCCACTACTACATTTTCCAACCCTGTCACAGGGGAAACCTTTCTCATCACCGGACATGCCACATGCTCCACTACGCACATCATATACCAGCTAACTTGTCGCCATTGCACGAGTTCTTACATAGGCCTGACTACACAACAACTCTCGAACAGAATGAATGGCCACAAACAAACAGTCCACAGGTGGCAGGTGTAGAAATTATTTACCGATTTTATTCTCTTATCAGACATTAACGTGGAAAGGCATGAACTGTTAATGTATTCTGAATAGTTTCGTTTAATTTCGGTTAATACGTTAGGTTCGGTTTTCATACTGATGTCAGAGAGTTGTTTTATTCATATTTTAACATGATGCAATTGATTCAATAGTAGAAAAGGTTCCTGAAAAATTAACAGTAGTAATTCGTGGTTGTAATTATTGTGCGAAGTATAAACATTTATTGTTTAGAAAGGCTTTCACGGTTCAAACGACGTTCTTTCTTCTGTGCGCTTTCAGAAGCTATGGATTTAGCGTATAGAACCCGGTTATAGGTCAATCGCTTTTCTCGGTGCAGGTTACTTTCATTTGCTCTAGCTATTTCATCTAGTTCTCTTTGACGTTGCAGACGATGTTGTCGGTCTATTTCACTATCATTTAGCCGAATATTATTTCTGAAAGCAATATTTAACTCAGCTAAAACATAATATTTTTAAATGTTGATATGGAGGATTCCACGTTAACCGTGGTACCGAAAATTTAAATGGATATATAACAGTTGTAAAGTTAAGAAAGCTGATATTATAATCATTATGTGTAATTTTTTTTGGCGATTTTATGTGTAAACTTTGCCTGGGATTATATAGCTAGGTATAAGCTTTGTTAAGGATGTATCTCTGGATTTAATGAAAAATATTCTTTCCATGATACTTAACTAAAAAAAGTTTATTTTTAAATGTGGATACCGAGGATTGCAACATAACCGTGGTGCCATAAATTTATGTAAATATAGCAGTAATCTACGACTTAGTCCTCTTGGAAGTGTGCTGCAATATAAAAATTCGTTACCAATAATCACAGCATCTCAATTTTTCTGATTTATTTATTTTTGTTGTTTTTTATTTTTTGTTGTTTGGATATTGGTTTTATTTTATGTTGATACACCATCAATTATTCCTGCTTTAAAATAGAAATTTACGTGAATTGGAGCTACTCTTGATTTCAAATCGTCGTATCATTACTGTCATTATTTCAGTCAGATATAATTAATCCAAAAATGTCGAGATGTGATCATGGTACAGTTTATGTAGTAACGTGCATGTAACTGAAACAATTATTTCTGAGTGGCAACATTATCGCAAGTTGTGAATCGCTTGAAATGCAACCTGACAGCTGATATGATGCTTTGTTATAGGCCTAAGAGACGATGCCTGCAGCTTTATAATCTACGCGGTGTAGCATTAGGATATGAAACATTTTTAATTTAAGTTTCTTTCAATATAGCCGTATTTTCTATGGAATTATTTCAGTCGCATGTAAGTACCTGGCGAAACAACCGCCTGGACCAGATGACAATTGACTCGTTTTGTTTAGCATCAGGCATAACGGGTTTAGTTTTAAAATTTACGCGGTGTAGAATAGAATTTTAGGATGCCTAGTTATATTTGAAATAAAAATTCGTTACCAATAATCACAGCATCTCAATTTTTTCTGATTTATTTATTTTTTGCTGTTTGGATATTGGTTTTTATTTTATGTTGATACACCATCAATTATTCCTGCTTTAAAATAGAAATTTACGTGAATTGGAGTTAATCTTGGTTTCAAACCGTCGTATCATTATTGTCATTATTTCAGTCAGATATAATTAATTCAAAAATGTCAAAATGGATCACGGTACAGTATATGTACTAATGTGCATGTAACTCAAGCAATTATTTCTGAGTGGCAAAATTATCGCAAGTTGTAAATCGATTGAAATGCAACCTGGACAGTGATGACAGCTGATATGCTTTGTTATAGGCCAAAGGGACGATTCTTTTAGCTTTATAATTTACGCGGTGTAGCATTAGGATCTGAATTTTTTTTTATTTGAGTTTCTTTCAATATATCCGTATTTTCTATGGAATTATTTCAGTCGCATGTACCTGAATTTTCGGATGCCTAGTTATATTTGCACGTTATAGCCACGAGACATATTAATCGAATAAAGTACTTCCAAATATGTGCAATTCCCCACAAGTCATTATGAAAGAAGTATGTTTTATTACTTGCTGATATTTATAATAGCTGTTTTTCATACATCGCTCTTCGAGAAAAAACTGAATTTCGTATTAAGTATTGGCTTATTGTGACTGTATTGTACAGAATTCACGTAGCAATTTTGTTCCAGAGACAAACTGTATAACAGTCTACCAGAGACAATACGTCTTCAATATTTGTAATACAACTTTTTCGTAATTCAACAGACCTGTTACGATTCAAGTAAATGCTGATTATACTTGATTCATGTATTCTTTTTATTTTGAAGTACTGCGGTCCAGAAAAATGAATCGGAGAAGTAAAAAAAAAAAAAAGGAAATCCTAAATTTTGTCAGGTCTCTTTATGAAAGGAGTGACCGTCTGAATGTGTATAATTATCTGTGGTCTACAGTTTCACATTTCTGAAGTTTTCTACTGACTTTCTTCTTCCCATGGTACATATTAGTCGTTAGCTACTTCTGCAGATGTTGATCAGCAACATTAGCTTTAAAAATTTGGAAACACCATGCAAATTGATGCGGTAGTTTTTGCGTTATTAGAGATCAAGCCTCACTACAAACGCAGCTTGCTTACAGATTTATAATAGTATAGATATCTCAGTCCCACCGCCATATTGATAATCCACCTAGTCATATAGCAACCCTCGGCGTGTGCACACCTCCCGAGCGTCATGACTCATTTTCTCAGTCATGAATAAGGTTTAACAACCGAAATATTGAGTTTATTTGTGTGTTCGTAATATATGTTCTTCTCTCGTCGCTGCCTTCAACTTTGGTGAGTGATGAGTCATTTTCACTTTCCTTGCAATTAAAATAACTATCAAGAGTTCAGCTTATTTTTAAATAAAAAAATTAGCGAAAAAGAAATGCCACTAAGAATATGCGATTTTTGAAGCTCTATTATCGAGTGAAAAATGTTTTTATTTCACAATAATCCTAACTATTTACTTTCTAATCGAAAGCTTTAAACTAATTTAGATGACGAAGTTATTTCAGGTTTAGTGCACAGCAGTTTACATACAAAACCACTGCTCACTTCACCAAAAAATAAAAAATTTGAAATCTATGTATTTTAAAATTTGGTCTAGAATAATCTTTGAGCAGTATCAAAAGTTTCCTCTCAAGTTACAAGAAAATTACATTTTTATATATATATTTGATAGGAGAAAAACAAGCTTACCATAGATGAGGATTCCTGCGGCATCGAGAGAAGAAAAACACACATACACACATAGTGTAGAGTAAAATTTTAGAGCCTATAGCACTTCTTCAGTAGTAAAGACATTCAGCCATCTCACCACTACTGAAGACTACTATAGGCTCAAAAATTTTACTCTATGTGTATACGTGTTTTTTTTGTCTCGACGCCGCGGGTATCCTTGTCTACGGTTAGCGGTGGTTTTTCTCCTATCCAAATGTTTAATATATCCGCTTTCAGGACCTTTGTTTCCTAATAACCTATATATGTAACATCATATGGACAAAATTATGTTAAATGCTGTGTCACCAGTGACTGACTGTAAGCTTTGCATTCAAGCCTTATCAGTTTCTGGTTACCAACATACAAAATTTAGTACACATATATTAAAATTTGAAAAATTAAAGATTATGATAGAGAAGAATAGCTGAATAACACTTTTATTTACTACATAAACAAAAAATAATGGAATGTAAAAAATTACCATCTGAAGTTGAGTTTCCAGTTGAACCCTCCCCACGTCATGTCAGAAGCCGTTACATATTCAAATGTATCGTCAGAGATAACATCTATGACTGGGCACACTACAGTCTTCCTGGAAAAGTGCAAGCAAAGTTATAAATAGATATTCTCAATACGAATACACAAGAACATGCACACAAAACAAGAGTATAACAAGAACCAGAGGATAGAGCTAGTTCAAGCAACTTATTAATTTTAGTGTAGAACATAATAAGTTTTAAAAAAAACTATATTTTCATAACAGACGATTCTATTTAATCAAATATTTAGCAAACAAAAACTTAATTTTAGCTATGAAGGATGATGTGTTAAGATTCTATTTCAACTTTTCATGAACTGGCAATACATGACAACTGTGGGCTTAGTAAAGCAGTGCCAACAGTTCTTTCCTTTTAGATCCATTTTCTTTACGGGTGAAATAAGACAATCGGCATTAATCTAGTTGGACAACAATACAGCTGCACGCTATCAACACAGACATTCTGATTTGTTAATACTGGAATGGATTTTTTTTTGCTTAGGGCTTTACATCTCGCCCGTGTCAAGATTGTTAAAGGCAGAAAAGGACTGGGGCTTCGCCTGTCGAAAGAGTGATTTCAGGAAACAATGGAAAACTGAAACCTAGTTGGCCAGAGGGGGTTTCAAACCCATACCCTCCCAGAGTATTACCACTCACCTATCATGCTCAGCATATCCTAAAAGAGAGAAAATGTAACCTTCTTACAGATAGTCTAGGGTTTCAGCTTGAATATTGTGTCCATAAAATGTATTTACTATTAATCATAATTGAGCTTATGCCCTGGTGACATTTCAACACACCTACTAATGATCCATGTGGAAATTTCAAGAATACAATGAAGAGCAAGGTTGGTAATTTGTAACAGGATGAATGAAGAACCACCTTATTTGTATCCATTGTCTATTTGTTTAGTGTAATAGGCACGTAACAAAAGTTGATACCAGTGAAGCAGTTTATTGATATCTGTGATACATGCTGCTTCTATCTAGCAGCTTGGCTCTGAACTGTCTCATATGCGTGACATTCGCAGTTATTAATTTTGTACTTCAAGGGTCAAATTAAAATATATATACAGGGTGCGTCACCAAAATCCGGACAAATCGAAGAGTTTTCTGAAACAATTTTTTTTTTTCACAAAATATTAAATATAACAAAAAATACTTTTGCATGGTTTATCAGGGACCTCTATAGAAAATAATTATTCAATATATCCCCCTTTAGCTTCAATAACTGCCTCCAGTCTCGGCCTGAAGCAGTCGCATGCTCGACGTAATGCAGCCGAGTCCATGGCGGCGAATGCTGCTTCAATGGCGGATCTCAATGATGCGACGTTTGGATGCCGAGACTTGTTGGACATCCTTTCAACTACGCTCCAAACGTAGTAATCCAGAGGATTTAAATTGGGACTGTTTGGAGGTTAAAATTCCTTTGACCAAAACATGTCCAAATTATCGGACATCCAGTTTTGAACCAAATGGCTCGTGTGGGCTGGTGCACCGTCTTGCTAACGACGAATATTTTGCTACAACATCATAAACTGTCGATTTTGGGTACTTGAAAAAACCGAATTATTTCAACTGCTGAGCGCCCAGCGCGAAGACCTTCGACAATCGCGGCTCTTTTATCATACTCCGCACTTCGCTTCAACATCATGGCCATTTTGAGGTTACCACTGTTTCCTAGAAATGTTAGACACTGCAGAGCACCAAACACGATCTCTGGCGGAAGAAAAATGTGGCGGGAAATTTAAAATTGTCCGGATTTTGGTGACGCACCCTGTATATAATTTTTAATTTGTAATGTTACCTGAGTGGAGATCTTAATTTTTTTTAAATACCACCTCGTTTATCAATTTCAGTTGGGTATCAAAGGAGGTAAATGGCTCATAACAAAAAAATATAAAATAATATGGAAATAATTATACATTTGCCTTTTAAGAGTAAAATTTCGAAAAATTTCTGTCTTCTTCTGTTGTCATGCACTACCCCTTCCCCCAGGTCGCTAGATCTGACCCCATGTGATTTCTTCTTGTGGGGTTATGTGAAGGACGTAGTTTATTTACCCCCAATGCCAACAATACTGCATGAATTACAAGAATGGATCACTGCTGCTGTGACGAACATGGATAGAAACATGATATAAAATGAATGGACACTACTGGCTCACCGTTTGGATATGTATAGGGTGACAGTGCATACACATTACACATTTATAGTCTGTACCAGAAACTTGGTGAATTTATGTACTTTTTTGTATCACTTGTCTCTGTAGGTAGTTTACCTTTCAATACTCAGTATTTGAAACCTGATGAATCACTTAAGCTAACCCTATATCCAATAAACTCTGCCCACCAGACCCAGCACTTATTATCTATACCATTTTTTGTATTTCTGTATTTACTATTATCCATGCTATTTACATTTATTTTACTTTTCACTTATATATATATATATATATATCCCCACCCAGTTATTCACCTCTTTCAATAATAACATATCGTCATCAGTATCGATTATCGATCCAATATTTGAGCTTACTCCCTCCCACCCTCCTTTTCCCACCTAAACTACCATCCACACCTGAGATGCCATTCACCAGTCGGCCGTCGATGTGTACACATGTGACGCCGCCTGGTGCTTCACCTTCTGTACGTTTAAGGCTGCTGTAGGCCGAAATATTGCGCTTCTCTTGTGTTTGTTTTTTTTTTTTTTGTTCGTCGTTCCAGTCGCCTTCATCTGTGGTAAGTGTTGAGTCATATTTCCCTATCCTTCCTTAATATATATATATAGTAACAATGAAATCAAGATGCTAAGTAGCGGAAAGGAATCAAATTAGGATAGGGAAATGAGCCACCACTTACCTTTAGATGATGGATGTGGGGCGCGAACACACAGAAAAGGCACAAACACAAACAATAAAGTAATTTTCGGGATAAACCCTTCGTCAACAGGAGAACATTATGAGGGGTGGGCGCAGCTGCCTCACAGAAAAACCGCTGGTCGGGAAAAATGGTGGGGGTAAATTCAAACATCAGAAAAGGAGAAGGGCAGTGAATCAGAGCTAATAACCGAGCACAGATAAATATCCAAACTAATCTATGGTCGGTGGGAAGATCAAAATATAATTAGAACTAAATATGAACAAAATTATAATAATAATTTTTATTAAGTAAACATCACCTTAGGTTAGTGGTGGTTAAATATAGTTAATGGAAAAGAGAGGATTAAAAAAGGTTAAACATATGTAATAATATGGGTATTATCTCAAGTTGAGACCAGGTGGTTGCCTTGTGCCAAGTTTGTACTGGTAGGCAAGCTCCCACAGTCTGAGTTCAGCGAAACTGCTGCTATTAGGGAGAACTCTGATAGCATGGGCTGTGAAACAAGAATTGAAATTATTTAAGTCGTGCGTTATGGCAAGGGCAGCAACTGGGTGCTTAGGGTTCTGTGTGATCACAGTCTGTCGGTGGCCATTCATTCTTATGGAGAGTGGATTCGTGGTCAAACCTATATATAAAGCCAGACAGTGGTTGCATGTTAACTGGTAAATTACATGGGTGGTTTCACAGGTGGTGTGTCCTGTGATAGGGAAGCTTTCCAATCTGATAGGGTTGATGAAAGTGGTGGAAGCATGGTGTATGTCGCACATCTTGCAGCGGGGTCTATTACATGGGAAAGAGCCTTGGGACTGACTGTGTTTGTGGACTAGAAGTTCACTGAGGTTAGGAGGTCTGCTGAAACAAGTTCTAGGAGGGGCAGGGAGGATTTTAGGAAGCATGGATCTCATTTCAGGGCATGTTTTTAAGAAATCATAGCCCTGCCAGAGGATTCTGTTGATGGATTCGAGGCCTGGATAGTACTGTTGTTCAACAGCTTTCACATGCAATATCACAACTAAATCAGCCTATCAGTCATCCCAAACCTGCAAAAACCAACCACAATCCAGTCTTGGTCACACAGTACATGTAATAGACCCCGCTGCAAGATGTGCGGCGTACACCATGCTTCCACCACTTTCATCAACCCTGTCGCAAGGGAAAGCTTCCCTATCATAGGACATGCCACCTGTGAAACCACCCATGTAATTTACCAGTTAACATGCAACCACTGTCTGGCTTCATATATAGGACCACAAATCCACTCTCCACAAGAATGAATGGCCACCGACAGACGGTGTTCACACAGAAAGCACCCAGTTGCTGCACATGAAACATGGTGGCTCATTTCCCTATCCTAATTTGATTCCTTTCCGCTTATTAGGGTCTTGATTTCATTGTTACCATTATATATGTTCCATTATTCTTGATATTTATGTATCACAAAAAATTGAAACAAAGGAAAAGAAACAAGAAAGCTGTTAGAATAAGACATATATATATATTGGAATAAAAAAGAATGAACAAATCAAAAGACTGATTAATTAAGTCTCAGTAATGTCTGCAGCCTTACACACCTATTTTCTGCAATACGAGAAAGTAGAGGCTCCAGCCAGCCTTCGGTGCACTCGCAGTGTGCATCAAGGAAAGTAATGACTTCCCCAGTCACGTGTTTGGCACCAAGCAGTCGCGCTCTGATCAATCCAGATCTCTTCTCGGTGCGAAACACCTTCACTGGCACTGGTAATTCTGTCACATACTGCTCCAACTGACGACCTAGGTGTTCTATGCAAAAAACCAGTAAGGCAACACATTAAGATTTATTAGCAAATAGGAAATGAAATTGTCTTATAAAGAATGACTAAGTGATACATATGTAGCTTTGTTTACCAGTTTGTACAAGGTGTAAATTCCAACAGGGCTACCTGAGCTACTAAATATCTGTATTCTTTGATTTTCAGTACCATATCAGGAAAGTATTGATATACATTATAAATTATTTGGCTGTTCATTGGGGCAGTACTGTGCGATCTAAGCAGTTTTTAATTGACAAACCGGTTACCAGCTGGGCCCAGAATTGTGAGGCTGCATTGCGTGAGCCCAACAACCATATAAGAAACTAGCCACTAAATGTGCAGGTTCAATTATGATGGAGTTGTGGGCTAGTTACCAAAGAGTGATAAGACAATCACATTAACATAGATGATGCCAGTCTTGTGAAGCACAGGCTTCTACTAATCAGATACTTAGTGGCCAGGCACAAGATAGCAGGCTGTCAGTCACCTTCTTAAGAAGGGGGCTTCACACAACGAGGCAATTTCTCCATCAAAGCTGCAGCTCTCATTTTCTGACAAAAATTTGGAAAAACTGTATCAATAGGTTTCTGACATCGTGCAAGAAAATAATTGTTTCTATTCAAATTTACAGCCAATAAAATAAGTATCATACTTGATAGTTGTGTTCTTTGCCAACAGACTGCAGCCGTTATCTGTTTCATTACTCTCCAGTTAATGGAGTAGAATTTTAATCTTATTGTTGAAATACAAGTGACATCTGTCATGCATATATAGCATCTAAAATTGGTTTTTATTAGTTAATTTATTGCACTATAATATGCCTACATTGGATATTAAAACACAAGCTCACAAGACGAATGTATAGCGCCAAAATGTAGAGATTTCATATGGAATATAGGAGTCACGTGTATGTAATACCTCATATGGCAATGTTTATCAGCAATTACATCTATATTAGCAAGTTGCTTAGTTTCTTCTGTTAACATTTGTTTTTTTGTTGATAAAATTAGGTATTTGTAGGATATGTATCACAATGTATTTGTGTATTTATGTATTTTAGATAGTGACATAACCATTAATATTTGATATATATCACAAATTATGAGGATGTCACTTCGAAGGCGAGAAAGAAGAGAATGCTAGGCACAGTTGTTGAAGTCAAAGCTGTGGATAAAGAAGTAATGATAACTGAAGTATGCGTACAGACTGTCATAGCATACATGTGAAAATTGAAGACATGGTGATGAGTGACGAGATGACACGGCCCTCATTATGTGACATGAAAACCAAAATCTAGATGACTTATATGTATGAGAGGTAAGAAATTGATTTTGACTACAAAAATATGGAAGCAACAAGTGTAATATATACTATCCTCCAAATAATGAAGTAGACCCTCTGAACAACTCAGAAAAGTGTAAATAATTTATAATAAATTGTATTAGTAGTAGCTAGTTTGAAATAGTCAGGTTTGAAATAACTGAACAGATTTTTTTTATGTAACCTGTACGGTTGACTATGCCAATCAGAGGTGAACCATTCGTACTACAGATTTATATTTGAATTGCATGCCAGGCTGAATAGTGTTGAAAACATGGGTAAAACACTGCAACAAGACAAGACAATACAGCAGGACAAGTGGTGGTTTGCCAACTTTATCACATACACTGGCTTTGGAACTGATATGAGACACTTCCGTGACAACCTTAATAGCTGCATGGTGGACCTGTACCTTCATGTGATATTCCCAATACAGCTTGGACTGTTTCTAATGTGATAAAATTGACAAACAAAATGCCTTTACAGCCCCAGAATAGAGCGACCAAGACCTTCCCTACAGACAACTGCAGCTTCACTTTCACTCGTGTATTTTGTATCTTATTTGCTAGAGTGGCTAAACCACAAAAAGTACAGAGGAAGATATTTCTTAAATTAAATTGGAGATACCTGCAATATGGGTCCAATAAATTTTTGTTCTTTAGTTTACTTTTGATGATGACAATGAAACTGCGACTAAGCAATGAAAATAAAAAATGATAGGTAAAATAACCCATCACTACAGATGAAGGAAGGGGATCGTGACAAATACAAAATTACTTTACAATATTTTGATTAATAACCTTACTCGTGTAGCAGACGAGACATATAACAGGGGAAAAGATGTGTACACATCCAGGCCTACCACATGAATGAACCAAATATATAAAAAGAGGGAATAGGGGGGATTGTATTAGTGGTGGGGAGAGCAAGGTGGCCAACAATAATTGTGGGACAGAATCTCTGTGATAATCAGTCAAGGTAAAATAATTTAAAAAATGTAATTACAATCTGATATAAGAGAGAAAAGTAGATAAAATAATAAAGATATAAAAAAATAGGTAACAATGAAAGGAAAGAAACGTTGCAAGGCAATATTTACACGGGAATAAAAGGGAAAAAAACCCAACACTCACCAAAGTTGAAGGGAGGAGGGCAGCAGCAACACAAAACAACATACAAACAAAGTGCCATAGAGGTAGTGGTGCACAGGAAAACTCTTAACAGCTCTAACAGTAAAACAGGTGTTAAGATTGTTGGAATTGTGAGCTGGCATGGATGCCATCGGTTGTTCTGATTTGGCCATTCATCGTGTAGGACAGTTGTTGAGTGAGGATGAAGTAAGCAGCAGTGCAGTGAAGACAGAAAGGTTGGTAAATTCAGTGAATGGTGGTGCAGGTAGCTTATCCAATAATAGGAAAGGATTCCCCTGTGACCAGATTGTAATATGTAGCGGTGGCTGGATGCGTGATGCATGTTTTTGCAGTGGAGTCTTTTGTAGGGGAAAGACTCAAGAAGTCTAGGAAGTTTAGGGAGTGGACCAAGATGATGTTTAGATTCAGAGGTCTGCTGATGTTTAGATTCAGAGGTCTGCTAAAGCAAGTGTTGGGGGCAGTGGTAGGCTTCTAGGAAGAACGACATGTATGTTGGGAAAAATTCATACCCAACCAAAGATTCCTTTAATGGATTCTAGGCCAGGAGAGAACTGGGTCAGCTTTAGGAGGTGCAGAATGGGAGCTGTGGGTGAGAGTGCAAGAGAGTTTGCACAAGATCAGGGGTGTACCAGTGGGAAGGTTTGGAAAGTCCCCATTCCTCTACCTCCAGGCTCCTGCCTTGTCTCCATTGTAGTAATCTACATTAAAGTGTGCTTGTGTGTGTTTTTTTTGTGCCTGAATCTGTGATAAGTGTTGGGTTATTTTCCCTATCCAAACAGTCAATTGAATTTAAGCCTAAAGAAGAGAGAAGTAGGGAGTGAAACTGATATAATTGAACAATGGGATTTAAAGGTTTGGAATAATAGCTGCCGAGATGAAAGTGAGCTGATCGATCCTGTGTGGAAAGTGGACCTTGTAATCTTACGGATCAGAACATAGTTCAAATATATTTTAACACAGTCAGCATAATTTGTTGGTATTCGGGGGAACTGTTGTGAGAAGAAAAATAAAGGCAAATTCAGGAATGATACCTTTCCACAAACAGTGTGTACGTTTTCATCAATTTACAAAAGACATAAAATTTAATTAGTTTTGTGATACATATTAAAAATTAACCAGGCTGCAATGAAGAATGACATGGCTTATTTTCAGGCTATTCTTATCTTAATTCCTTCATATATACACAATTAGAGTCCATAAATAAGTAGATAATTAACTGTTAAAACACAAAAACAAGGCCAATAGTTCAAACTTGAGTCTTGTTACTCGTGCTAATTTTGTTTTGTGTCACTCTTAACAAGATAAGCGGAAGAAAGAACTAAACCCACGGTATAGTATTCAATTCGAAAGTAAGTCCTACTGCCTTCATCTATCAAAATATGGTGTTTAGTTAAAAGGCTACCTGTAAAGTAGTTGACAAATGTAGATCTCCGTAAGTTGAGAATGAAAGTTGGTGTTCGGTAGCTTTCCTTTGCCACTTGATAAGATTCTAGGGCATATCATTATTACTGTTATTTAACAAAACTATTTCAATGATTTCTTTGCATGTATAAGCCCAGAAAATAAATGCTATTTTAGTGCTCAGGCATTCAGGTGTATGCAGGTTCAAATCAACATCCAGCCATCCAGAATTTGCAGTAACTATCATACCAATCATAATTAGTGGTTTCAGTAAGTACCATTAGCAATTGGGGCTCCAGGGATAGAGCTCCCATGATTAGACAAAACAAAGTTCTGATTATTTACACCTTCCATGCCATAACTTCTTACTTCAAGAATTGCAGGAGCAGCAGGAACACTTCTTTACTTGCAGGAGCTATTACTCATACTGGAGCATCATTAGATCAAGCAATCTTCTCTCTTTATTTGGCAGGAGTATCATCAGTTTTAGGAGCTAACATAACTTTTTTTATTTATGGCTTTATGCCTCGTCGAGGTCATTAGAGGCAGGAAGGGATTGGGGACATGGAATGGGAAGGAATTCGACCATGGCCTTTTGAAGGAGGCATCCCGGCATTCACCTGGAGTGATTTGGGGAAACCATGGAAAACCCAAATCTGAATTCCCGGATGGGGATTAGAACCCCTGCCCTCCCGAATGCGAGGACAGAATGTAAGCTGTTCACCCAGCACTCTTGGTGCTATCAAAATACACTCAACTAGAGTAACTACATGAAACACTATTATTTGTATGATCAATACTTATGACCTATTACCTCTTCTTTCATAAACTGTTCTCATGGCTCCAATTATAATACTTCCAACAGACTTAAACCTAAATACTTTTTTGTTTTTGCAAGTGGTAGTGATCTTATCCCAACATCTGTTCTGATTCTTTGGTCACACGTAAGTGTATAGGAGAGATGTAGTTTACACACTACGATAACTTAGGTCAATAGCTTCACTAATTTTACACAGTTATTCAAGCGACTTCAATGAAATCCGTAACTTGCAATTTAGAACATTCCCTTTAGTGTAAGAGGACACAGTGCCTGAGATGATTAAACAACTGTTTACTTGCCTCTTGTACAGAACCGAGCGTGGCGGTGTAACGGTTAGCGTTCTCGCCTCGCATTCGGGAGGACGGCGGTTCGAATCCCCGTCCGGGCATCCAGATTTGGGTTTTAAATGGTTTCCCCAAATCACTCCAGGCAAATGCCGGGATGCTTCCTTCAAAAGGCCATGGCCAAATTCCTTCCCATTCCTTGCCCCCATCCTTGCCCCCCATCCTTTCCCGTCTCTAAAGACCTCGATGTTAAAAAGAGACGTAAAGCAGTTACAAAAAAAAAAAAAAAAATCTTGTACAGATGGGACCATTAAAATGATCATTTCTACTGTTTTGACACTTTTGACAAACTTGATTATTATGTTACTGTGTAGAATGTGACATTCTCAGTCATCATGTTGAGTCTTCTTATAATGGTTCAGATGAGTACTAAATTTCAGTATCAACTTTCTATGAGAAACCAACTAAAACAAGTAAGTTGTTCCTCCCTCTAAAACTATTTCACAAATAATATATTTCATCTCTGTTAGAGAGTCAACTAGAGCATAAAACTCACCTCTCTCACTGGCATCATCTACAAGAATAATCTCATGCAGCAACTGGCGTGGTGAACGGTTAATGGCACTCCACACTGTTCGAAGGAGTGTGGACCAAGCTTC
The DNA here is from genome assembly GCA_031002005.1 of Vandiemenella viatica. Classification (NCBI taxonomy): domain Eukaryota; kingdom Metazoa; phylum Arthropoda; class Insecta; order Orthoptera; family Morabidae; genus Vandiemenella; species Vandiemenella viatica. The sequence continues at coordinate 70,922,031 of JARYHS010008074.1, forward strand.
ATTGTGGAACACAATTACAATTGAGGTAGATGGCAACAGCTCAGGATACTTCTTTGACTTGCACCTACAAAGAGAGTTTTATTCGTAATATAAATAAATCATGATAATATGTGCTTCTATCACACGCCACCTCCAAGAAGGCCGCAAGTGGTAAGTGTTGGATATTAATTTCTCTAGCTTTCCTTACTTTAATTTAAATAATAAAGTATACAGAAAGTAAATGAATAAGGCAGGAGGGTTGTGACAAACACACTTTACAATAATTCACATAAACCTTAATCATGATTAGAGAATATACGGGATCAGATGTGTACACACAGATTCACCACATGACTATGCCAAAGGTAAACCAGGGGGGAAGGATGTAGATAGCAGTAATGGAGGAAGAAGTTGACCAATGAAAATGTCAAGAAAGTAGAATTCCTGTAAAGGGCAATCAATGTACAAAAATTAAGAAATATCCTTTTGTTGGATCAGGGAAATAAGAAAACAGTGGAGAGAAATATATGTATGTGATAAATTTACTGGTGGGCTCTTGAAGTATGCTTTGTACCAAGGGTAAATTGGTAAATTAGCTCCCATTGAATTTTTTCCAAAAGGGTAGTAGCAGGAAATACTCTCTCACTGTAAGACAGTTTTTAAGATTGTTAGAGGTAAATTTATTTAATTTAATTATTTTTCAATCTTATTCCATGGATCTCTGAAGAGGAAGGGCCTCTAGGATGTGAAACATGTCATGATTAATACTCATACATACAATATGAGTCATAATCATACTGAAAACAATTATATTATGTTACAAAGACAAATAAAAAGAATGAAAATGAACAATTTTTACAACCAAGTTTAGCAAAAGATCATATTGAATACAATTAACTATCTTGTTCAAATTTTTGAATGGATTTGAAGGAGTTGCCAATAAGATAATCACTCAGTTTTTCTTTAAATATATCTTTATTATCTGAAAACTGTTTTATACTGTAGGGAAGTTTAATAAACAGGTGTATTCCGTAACAAGTCCTTTTTGTACTAATGACAGTGATGTTTGTGTATTGTTCAAGTTATTTCTGTTGCTTGTATTGAAATTGTGTACCTGTGAATTAGATGTAAACAGGTTAAAATGTTCTATGACAAAGCACATGAGAGAATATATATACTGAGAAGTCACTGTAAGAATATTTAGTTTTTTTTAAAGAGTTGTCTGCAAGAATTTTTTGGTTTTACCCTATACAGCATCCTAATAGCACTTTTATGTGCTATGAAAATTTGAATTAGTGAAGAATTTCCCCCAAAAAATCTGCTATATAACATCACTAAATGAAAATATGAGGAGTGCGCCTGTTTTGTTAATTCTGTGAAAACTGGCATGGGTTGCTACTGGATGGTGTAGGTTGTAGTATAAATTGTTTATGGCCATTCATTCTGATTGAAGATGGTTAGTGGTGAGGCCAATATAAGAATCTGTGCAGATGGCAGTTAAGTTATTAAATTAGGTGTATAGTTGTGCAAATGGCATGTATAGTAATAAGAAAAGATTCCTGTATGGCAGGATTGGTATAAGTAGTGGTGGCTGGATGCAAGTTCTGCAATCAGTTCTACTATGTGTGAAATATCTGGTAATCTAGGAGAGTCAGAAGGTGAATATTTGTGGACCCTGACATTCTTGAGATTGGATGGTCGGCTGAAGCATGAGTGGGGGACTGGGTAGGATTTAAGATAAAAAGGAGAAAGTCATGCCCATGGCAAGGATCTGATTAATGGACTTAAGACCAGAAGAGAATTGGGTAAAGAATATGGGGGTGAGGTCAGCTTTAAAGTGTGCAAAATTGGAGCTGTGGGAAAAGTGGGTGGTAGCATGAGAAATTTGTTTTTGCACAAGATCAGATGGTAGCAGTGTGAAATGAGAATTGATTTGGGTTTCAGGAATATCTGGAAAGTAATTCACAGTTAGAACGGATGTATGTTACAGATTGTAGGGCGATAAGGAAGGGGTAACATTTGGTGTGCAAGGTATGAGAATTGTTGAAGTCTAGGTAGTGTTGTACATTTGTTGGCTTAATGGGCACAGAGATATGAAGGGTACTTTGTTGCAGGAGACGTCCACTGTGAAAGCAGTGATGTGTGCACCATCAGATGAAGACAGAATCATTATTGTTTCAATAAATTGAGGAAATCTAGCTTTTTTCCTTGCAGATTCAGATTATACATATATCACTTATGCTTCTGAAACACACAAGGGAGTTGAGTGAGTATTTCTTCAGGGATTGTTCCTGTGGACAGCCCTGGATGAGGTTGGCATACAGCAATGGAAGAAGTCGGCATGAGATCTGGTAATAATTTTGGGAATCGAAATAGATCTAATTTTCACAGAGGATGAAGTGGGACAGGGATGAGAAAATATGTGCTGCGGAGTCTACATTGTGACATATATCCAGGAAGTGTTCAAGAGAACTGAGGATCTGACTATGGGAGATGTTTATATACAAGGAGGTGACCTCGTTGGAGACAAAGTATGAGTCTGGAGGTTTGTTGGGGATTCAATCTCATGTTTGAATATGAGGCCAGAGCTATAAGACTATAGACAGACATTCCAGGAAGTGGGAGGTATCTCTGAAGTAGGCTGAAATATGTTCAATGGGAGAACCATAAGCCATAACTATGAGTTGCTTGTGATTGCCAGCCTTGTGGATTTTTGGAAGAAGGTATACAGTAGGTGTACAAGGATTTTTGGAAAATTAGGAGAGAATTGGATTGTGATGAGATGCCTTGTAAGAGGCCATGGAAAAAGTGGTAAATGGAAAAGGTGGAATCTGTGGAGAGTGGAAGACTGATGTTGAAAAGCTGTCCAAGGGCCTATTGTTATGGTCACTGTGGAAGGGTAATATTTTCTTTCCTGGACAATTCTCTCATAGTTTCTCGGTTTCTGTGTAGTTGAGGTTGTTAGAGCATAGAAAGCAGTTGAGGAAAGAGTGTGAGGACAGGGTAGACGTGACAAACAATTGGAACAGAAGGAGAGGATGGTTTTGGGGAATGGGAGGTGGAGGTGGAGATTGAGGTTTGAACCACTGTAGGCCAGACTCACTCTCGTCATACCGGTAGCACTCTCCACTGTTGTAGAAAAGTGATACTTCCAGCAGATAAAATGTCGGACCAGAGCTGCATGGTCAAACTTTGTGGAGTTGATTGGAGAGATTGAAAATGTGGGCAGGACATGGGATTTTGGCAATCAGGGCAGGAGTTGGTGTGTACTGTACACACGAGTGGAGTATTGGTAGGGAAGGCTTCTTTTTTTTTGACACTGCGGCCATTAGATGTGGGAAAGGACTGGGGACACGGAGCAGGAAGGAATTTGGTTATGGCCTTTTAAAGGAAGCATTCCATCATTCACCTTGAGCAATTTGGGGAAACCATGGAAAATGCAAATCTGGATCCCAGACAGACAGATTTGAACCCATGTTCTTCTGGATGTACAGAGCATTACCACTCACCAATCATGCTCACTGGTACGGAAAGGGGCAGACCTAGAGCCAAATAGCTTTTCACAACAGTAGACAGTTTGTGCACATATTTCCAATGCTACTTTCTACCAGCATTTTATTAGAATATGCTGTAGGTGTTGAATCAAGGTAAGTTATTACAGACAGAGGATTTTGTGGAAGGAGAAAAGCTGAATAGAATGTTGGTTGACTTTAAGGATATATTATTGTTGGAGGACAATTTGAGGGAAGATAAGGGATGAAGGAGATGGAAGGTAAGGTGATATTGTAGGTGGCAGCCAGATGAACCAGGTGGGGAGAAGATGCCAAACAATAATTATGGGAAAGTATAATCTCTGTAAAGGCATAACAAAGCAAATATATATATATTGAACATTGGATAGGATAAAAAACCACCGCTTACCAAAAAAGGGGATTCCAGCGGCGTTGGTACACGAAAAAAAAAAACACGAACACACAAAGAATAAAATTTTCGAGCATGGCTCTTCCTCAGTAGAAGTGAGATGGCTGCATGCAAGCGCTGGTACGCTGCTTGCGTGCAGCCATCTCACTTCTACTGAGGAAGAGCCATGCTCGAAAATTTTATTCTTTGTGTGTTCGTTTTTTTCGTGTACCAATGCCGCTGGAATCCCCTTTTTTGGTAAGCGGTGGTTTTTTATCCTATCCAATGTTCAATATATTCGCTTTTAGCGCCTTTGTTTCCTAACAATCAAATATATATATAGGAATCAAATTAGGATAG
>JARYHS010008074.1:70927269-70951283 GCA_031002005.1 Vandiemenella viatica
TCTTTGCAAAACTTGTTGCGAAAACGGGAGCGGATAGCATTTTCACTTTCTTCTTCGCTTCACCATATGGTAACCGCTCTTTGGTCTTCAGCTCCTGTATCTTGCGCTCTTCAAGATACACTTGACACTCCCTACTCCAGGCAGGGTGCGACCCGGAGCAGTTGACACACACCTGTGGGAGCGTGCAACTAACACCGGGCTCATGTGCACCCTTGCCGCATCTACCACAGGTGGGGTTACCTTTACAAGACGCCGTCGTATGTCCGAACCGCTGACACTGAAAACAGCGCATCGGGTCCGGAACATACGGACGGACGTTCAGGTTAATGTAACCAGCTTGGATGTTCTTTGGTAGAACTGGAGTGTCAAACGTCAGGACGAAGGTGGCAGTCTTTTCAATACTGCCATTAACCCTTCGCGTTATCTGACGTACCTCGACCACTTTCTGATCTTCCACTCCTTAACGAGCTCCTCGGTCCCTAATTCCATTATGTCACGGCAGGTGACTACGCCTTTACTGCTGTTAAGGGATTTGTGGAGTTCGCAGGTAACAGCGAACTCCCCGAGTTTCACACAGTTAAGGAGTTGGGTTGCTTGCCTACTGGTGCATGTTTCCAGCAGCAGCGTCCCGTTCCTAAGCTTTTTTTACCGAGTTAAGGGTCCCTACCAGACCCTGTAGTCCTTTATGAATAAAGAAAGGCGAAACTTTCTCAAATGACCATCCAATCTTTGCATTACGACAAAGGCGTTCGGAATCGAACATTCCTTTCCGTTACTTTTAACTTCAGAACCGGGGGGGCTATCGACCCTCACCCGCTTCTTAGAACTGGGTGTATTGGGATTAACCTGCGGCACACCCGTACCGCAGGGTTTTTTGGTTTTTGTGGTAGACTTCGTTTTGGTCCCACGAGTAAAACCAGTTTAAAAAGAAGCGCTAATACAACAGGGGTGCGCAGGTGCCCCTGAGGTTGTACGTTAGCGAGTGATCCGCCTCTCACCCATGCACCTCCTCGGCACGTATCCGACCTTGAGGTTAAGGGTTTTTTTTATAGAGGTTTGTACCGTCCTCGCGATCCGGGCGATGAAGCCAAGATCCCCGTTCTCCTAGGCACACAACGTTCCACCGCCACGCCCTACGGTGGTCGTTGAAGCATGGTAGGAGTTTACGGTGTGGGAAACTTGCGGCGCTCACAAGTTTCCAGCTCGGGTACCGCGGGTTCGCCAAACCCGTACCTGGCACTTGCGTACCAGGCCCCTGCGGGGATGTACCTGTGCAACTGACTGTGTGCTCCATATATCTACCGCCGGGATCACCAGTTGACTGCGGTCAGCTGGCTGACATTGCACGGCAACTCTCTCGGCCTTTTCTCCTATTGGGAGACTTCAACGCACACAATGCGTTGTGGGGTTCGACCACCAATTGCCCCAGAGGCCGAGAGATTTGTAGATTATTGGAGCAGGAGGATTTGTGCATCCTAAATACCGGTCAGATGACGCACTTCACTACTGCTTCCGGTTCGTCCTCTGCCATTGATCTCTCTCTTTGCTCTCCTTCGGTTGCAGACTCCGTGCATTGGGAAGTGGATCGCGACCTCCACGGAAGCGACCACTTTCCAATTTGGTTGCACGTCGAGTGTGAACGTGGCAATCGAAATATAACAAAGAAATGGAATGTCGGCAGAGCTGACTGGCAGCTCTACAGCCGGTCAGTCACGCTCGAACAGCGCAGCAACATCGAGGATAAGGTGAAACATCTAACTGATGTGATTCACCACGCTGCTGATATTTCCATGCCTGGCAACTCAGGAGCGCTGCGCAGAACGCCCGTCCCCTGGTGGAACGAGGAATGTCGTTCCGCCATCCAGGGTCGCAGACGGGCCTTGCGTCGGTTTAAATTACAACCGACACCCGACAACCTCGCAGCGTTCCGGGTTGCTAGAGCTAAGGCACGTCGTATGATTAAGGAGAGCAAGAGGAAGTCATGGCAGACCTTTGTGAGCAACATTAATCGTTCCACATCGTCAACAAAAGTATGGGAGTCAATCCGCCGTATATCCGGGAGGTACTCTCGACCGCCAGTATCTGGATTACTGGATCAAGGGCGGGTAGTCACCGACGAGCGAAGCATAGCGCAGCTGATGGCACAGCATTTCGCTGCCATTACTTCGTCTGCTGGATTGGATCATCAAGCCCAGCAACGAAGAATATCTGCTGAAAGGCAAGCCTTTTGCTTCGACTCGTCTGATGTGCAGCAATACAACTGCCCATTTTCACCTTGGGAGCTGGAGTCAGCTCTAAACAGCGCCAAGGACACAGCACCAGGTCCTGACCAGATCCAGTACCAGATGCTGAGGCATCTTAACAAAGATGCTAAAGAGTACCTCCTGGGTATTTTTAATGATGTTTGGACCGGAGGACACTTCCCCGACTCGTGGAAAGAAGCAACGTTAATCCCGATTTTAAAGCCAGGAAAAGACAAGTGTTTGCCAGGCAGCTATCGCAGCATCGCCTTAACGAGCTGCGTTGGGAAGACACTAGAGCGGATGGTGAATCGCCGCCTCGTCTGGTGTCTCGAGTCCCGTAAGCTGCTGACCCGTTTTCAGTGTGGATTCAGGAAGTTCCATTCCACCACGGATAACCTGATCCTACTGGAAGCGGCCATTCAAGACGCTTTCATCCGCAGCCAACACCTAGTTGGTATATTTTTTGACATCGAAAAGGCATACGATACTACCTGGCGACATGTTATTTTAAAACAGTTATATGAATGGGGATTTAGGGGAAATCTACCCCGTTTTTTAAAATCATTTTTATCGCGACGTTGCTTCCGGTACCGAGTCGGTAGGGAAGTGTCCGACATTTTTATTCAGGAAAACGGTGTTCCTCAAGGATCAGTTTTAAGTGTGACTCTTTTTGCCATAGCAATTAATAGCATCTCAACTGTTATAAGGAGGGCCATCCGGTTCTCCTTATACGTTAACGACTTTTTAATTTTTATTGCATCGTCTAGCCCAGGGGTCCCCAAAGTGGTCGGTATCGACCCCTGGGGGTCGATAAGAGTTCTCCGGGGGTCGATTAATACCCGGGGGTCGAAAGGGGGTCGACTGATAAAAAAGAGGATCAGTTAAATGGTCTAGGAAAAAATGGGAATATTCCAATAAAAATCCAAAATAACTGACTAGCCCCGTTATAACTTGAGTTTTACGGAAGCCTGCGTCGCTTTAGGTATGTGTTAAGGAGAAAACATACTGGAGCGGAGAGCATATCAACGACGAGAGCGAGGTACAAAGCAGCGAAAACAAACAAACCAATTGGATTGTTGCGGTGACTCTTACTGGGGCGCAAAGCGGTGAGGTAATAATGGAGCAAAGCTTATCGTTCAAACTGTTTGATTTCGCCGCTTTAATCTTCACTCGCATTGCTGGTTTGTTAGTGGTTGTTCCTGTGAGAAACGAATGTTGACCAATTTACGAATTGTGTCTCTTCTAAGGTCCGTCTTTGGGGTAAGAAAGAAGTTCAACATCACAATTATTTTATTTTAGCTAAGCTACGTGATGAACTCAACAAGTATTAAAACTTTATTTTTTATTTACTTCGGGTATTTAAGCATTTTATATTCGGGAGGACGCTGGTTCGAATCACCGTCCAGGCATCCGGATTTGGGTTTTCCATGGTTTCCCCAAATCACTCAAGGCTAATGCCGGGATGCTTCCTCCAAAAATCCATGGTCGAATTCCTTCCAGTTCCTTCTCCGCAGTTCCATCCCGCCTCTAGTCACCGCGCTGTCGACGAAACGTAAAGCCACAAGGAGGGGGGGGGGGGGAGAGAGAGAGAGAGAGAGAGAGAGAGAACGCTGCTGGTTCATTATACACAAGTTGCACTGTTAAATTCTAGTATGGTTTCCACTCTATGTATTGTATATCTAAATGTAGATTTTGTCCTTTACATAGAAGATATCGTAATATACCGAAAACCAATAAATTTAGATACTTCTTTTTTTTATCTTTTTCCTATCTAATTCTATTTAATAGGTTACTTTTAGTTGTAATTATTATTCCTTCAAGTCTAGATATCTATTGTTAGCAAAAAGTAGCAACAATGCACTCTGAGCAAGAACAGGCAGTTCTTTATAGCTCGTGCGGTAATAAGTTGCGTCTCTTACAGCTACTGTTTTGTTGTGCTGCGATCGTATCGTATTGTTTATATTATAAATCTGAGTTTAATACCTACGATGTCGTTTACCAGTGCTAAGAAGAAATGCAGACAATATTCACATGAGTATTTGAAATATGGTTTTGTGCCATCTTCTGCTAATGAAACTATTCCTATGTGCTTGTTATGTGAAAAACTTTCAGCAATGATGCTAAGAAGCCGGCGAAAATAAAAGACCACTTGGAAAGGATCCATTCTGATAAGAAAAACAGAGATTTTGAGTATTTCAAAATGCTAAAAGAGAAATTGAGAGTTCGGCTAAATTTAAGTACATATTTGAAGTCATCTGCTAGCGCTGATAGGGAAGGAGGACTGAGGACAACCAACAGCATCTCTCTTAACATAGCAAAGAAAGGCAAACCGTACACAATTGGTGAAGAGATTATACTACCAGCTATAAAAGATGTAATTGAAAATATTATGAAGAAAGACTCTCAACAATTTTTGAAGTGCATACCATTGAGTGCAAATACTATGCAGCGACGTATAGAAGAAATGGCCGATGATGTGGAAAGAACTTTGACCTCTGAGCTCCAGCATTTTAAGTTTGCTATTCAACTTGACGAATCAACTTTCGGAAGTTCAAATCTTCTCATGGTTTATGTTAGGTTCCATAGTCCATCCCTGAATGACATTGTTGATGAATTTCTGTTTGCTAAATATCTTCAAACTGTTTCAAAAGGTGAGACAATTTTTTTATGTTTGCAAGATTATTTGAACAAGCACAACATTCCTTTCGGGAATATTACTGCAGTAGCTACTGACGGTGCACCTGCTATGGTAGGCCGTTATAGAGGATTTTTCGTATTTCTGAAGGAAAAGGTTCCTAATGTACGTACCGTTCACTGTGTCCTACACAGGCAGCATCTTGTAGCCAAAAAATTGAGTGGCGACCTGCATGATACTCTAAAAGTGTGCATTACGTCAATTAATAAAATTAAAGCTCATCCTCTCAATTCCCGATTGTTTGCGAAGTTATGTGAAGAAAATGATGAACCTTTCAATCAATTACTTTTGCACACTGAGGTAAGGTGGTTGACAAGAGGTGATAGTTTGCAGAGGTTTGTTGACTTGTACGACTCGTCTGCAGAGTTTCTTAAGAATGTGGATCCATTACTATGTGACGAGTTAAAACAGTGCAAGAACCATCTTGTTCTATTTGGCAGATCTTTATTCGAAATTTAACGAAGTACAGAAGCGTTTGCAAGGAAAAAATGTTACAATTGTTCAAGCTCGAACAATTATAATGGCCTTTCAACTAAAAATAAACCTGTTAAAATCTTCACTGGCACGTAAAAATTTTAAATATTTTTCAAACTTTCGACTACTAAAAGAAAATGAAGAGATACCCGACCGTGATTTGGAGATATATATTAAACATCTCGATAAATTAAGTGAAGACTTCAAACCACGTTTCGAAGACTTGGAGAACATGCATGTTCCTGAATGGTTTGCTTCTCCATTTGATGTTAACATAATTAAGGTAATGAACGTGGCTTAGAAGATGAACTGATTGAAATATGCGTAGATCTGGAAGCTAAAGCGTTGTTTAAAAATAAAAACCTCAGCGAATTTTGGAGCAATAACAATATTGCTACAAAATACCCCAAGCTCAGAGCAGAAGACGAATCTTTCTTACTTGCATTCCCAATTTCGTTGAAGCTGGCTTTAGCCACGCGAACGCTATTTTAACAAAACAGAGAAACAGACTGAACTTGGAAAACCGTGGTGATTTGCGACTAAAACTTACCAATTTTCAACCGAACATCAGTAATCTTGATGCTGCCCTTCAGACCCATCTATCTCACTAATATCAGCTACTTTAATAAAAAGGTATGTTAACATGTTTTTAATGTATTCAACAGTAGTCGTAAAATGACAGATGTTTTTTCATCGAATATAATTTATTTAAATTTTCAATGATTATTTTGTGTTTTACATTTTATGACACTTACGGTTATAGGCTAGTTTCCATCTATCTATAATTTTTTAATTATGTTTATGATTATAATAACAGTGTAAAATATCCCTTTTTTCTGTTAGTGTTGTTGGGTGGATTTTTTAAGGTGTGGGAACTATAAATACTTTCTTTGGGTTGTTATGCAAGTCTCCTTAATATCGCTTAGCATCAAAAATGCTAAAAATGATTTAAAATTTTCATCATTGGCGGATCCAGGAATTTTTCGAGCCGGGGCAAAAACTGTAGGAATGCCGCCCCTTGCAACATTATTTGCAGCTCCCATTTTTGCCGTCTGGCCCCAAGTGTCGCCGCCTCAATTGTCGGCCAAACACATTGTTGTCGCCGCCCGGCGCCCAGTGTACTAGTAGAGCTAAAAAAAAAATTCCCTGACTTAAATTGCCGCCCTTCAAACATGATTTTGCCGCCTCCTTGAAGTTGGCACCCCGGTGTACACCCCCCCCCCCCAGATCCAGCACTGGTTTTTATTAAACGTTTAATCTGGGGGTCGATGAGAAGACAAATGTTCTGTGAGGGGGTCGACGTGATAAAAAGTTTGGGGACCCCTGGTCTAGCCTGATAAGCGCTGAGCGGCAGCTGCAGCTCACGCTGAACAGGCTGGATGAATGGTCAGCACACACCGGCTTTCGTTTCTCTGCTGAGAAAACCCGGTGTGTGCTTTTTAGCCGCAGTAGAAGTCTTTTAGCAGAACCTCATCTCACCTTGAGGAACACCGTTTTAAGTTTTAGCGAAACTGTTCGGTTTCTGGGCCTCATTTTTGACACTCGGCTTACTTGGCTGCCACATCTGAAGGATGTTAAAGCCAGAGCCCTGAAAGCGCTTAATGTTTTAAAGTGTCTGTGTGGCAGGTCGTGGGGCGCTGACCGCTCCTGCCTGCTACAGTTTTATAGAGCCTTTGTACGGTCGCGGTTGGAGTACGGTTGCATTGTCTACGGTTCGGCACGGGACAGCTACCTCCGTATTCTGGATAGTGTCCACCATGCAGGAATTCGTCTCGCCACAGGTGCATACCGCACCAGTCCGATACCCAGCATTTGTGCTGAGTCTGGCGAGCCGCCGCTTTCCATCCGCCGGCGTCTCCTCATGGTGCGACACTATATACATATTGCCACAACTCCTGGCAGTCCCGTGTACGACGTAGTTATTCATCCCAACTTTGAGCGGCTATATACCAACCGTCAAAGAGCAACTAAACCGTTCAGCTACCGTACAAAGGCTATATTGGAGGAATTTGGGTTACAGATGCCCTCTTTTTATCACCAGGGTTGGAGTAAAACTCCTCCCTGGCTTTTAAAGAGGCCCAGAACAGTTTTAGATCTGACGCGGTATAACAAGCTGTGTACCGCCGACAGTGTTTTTATCCGAAATTTTAGTGATGTTTTAAATCAGTTTCGTGATTTTACCCCGGTATACACGGATGGGTCTAAGCAGGCTAACGGAGTTGGCTGCTCTGTGGTATTCCCTCGAGCGACTTATAACTACAAACTTAATAGCTGTTGCAGCGTATACACTGCTGAGTGTTACGCTATGTTAAAGTCGCTCCAGCATATGAAAGTAAGTCGCGGCACGAAGTACATCATATGCTGTGATTCCCTCAGTTGCATCCAGGCTATAGGAAGCATGTACCCAGCAGATAGTCTTGTCCAAGGCATACAGGACACCCTCCGATCGCTCCAATCTTCTGGAAAGGAGGTCGTATTCTGCTGGGTACCTGGTCATGTGGGAATCAGGGGGAACGAGGCAGCTGATGAAGCTGCCAAGTTAGCCTGCAACAAGGTCAGAGTTGACTTTGATCCGGTCCCAAAGTCTGACCTTGCCTCGGCGGGGAAAAGATTTGTTTTTGACATCTGGCAGAGGCAGTGGCTGGAGGTTGAGCATAATAAGCTCCGGCTGGTCAAACCGACCGTTCAGCCGTGGAGCAGCTCCTTCCAGCAGGCGAGGAGGGATGAGGTTCTCCTTACTCGCCTCCGTATAGGGCACTGTCCTTTGACACACAGCTTTCTTCTCCGCCGGGAGGACCCACCGGAATGTGATACCTGTGGCGTACCTATGACGGTGCGCCACATTTTAGTTGATTGTGTTGCATTTTTAGAGTTGAGGGCGGACGTTGGCCTTGCCAACGATCTGGCCCTTATTTTAAACAATGAGACCAGCAGTGTGGCGAGTGTTTTAAAATTTTGTGTATTGGCCGGTCTAGTGCCTAAAATTTTAGGCAGATCGGCCTAGTTTTTAGATGGACGGGTGGTCCCTATACAGCCACCCTTCCATGTGCATTGTTTTTAAATTTTATGTTTTTAAATTCCTTTTCGCTGGCCACTATACAGCCGGCGAGAGATGTAGTGTTTTTAATTATTTTGTGACCCTGTATGGCCCCTTTACAGCCATTCAGGTGGTGCACGGTCTTGTGTTCTGGTGGCCCCTTTTCTAAGCCACATTTTGTAATTGTAAATTATTTTATTTGCTGTCTGTATGGTCGACCCCTTTACAGTCGACCATGCAGACAGTATTTTAGCACTTTCTTAAGCCACAATTTAGGCAGGTAATTGTTAGGGCGCTAATGACCCCGCTGTCGACGCGCCCTAAAACAACAACAACAACAACAACAACAGCCACTAAACCGTTCAGCTACCGTACAAAGGCAATTTTAGAACAACACGGATTCGAGCTTCCTTCTTTTTATCACCAGGGTTGGAGTAAATCTCCTCCCTGGCTTTTAAAGAGGCCCAGAATGATTTTAGAATTATCGCGGCACAACAAGCTGTGTATCGCGGATAATGTTTTTATCAGAATTTTTAGTGATGTCTTAAACCAGCATCGTAATTTTACCCCGGTATTTACGGATGGGTCTAAGCAGGCTAACGGAGTTGGTTGCTCCGTAGTGTTCCCTCGAGCGACTTACAAATTCAAATTGGACGGCACGTGCAGCGTTTACACCGCCGAATGCTATGCCGTGTTGAAGTCGCTCCAGCATATGAAAGTAATGCGTGATAAGTTGTTCATCATATGCTGTGATTCCCTCAGCTGTATTCAGGCCATAGGTAATATGTACCCAGCAGACCGTCTAGTCCAGGACATCCAGGACGCCCTCCTTTCCCTCCAATCTCGTGGAAAGGAGGTATTATTCTGCTGGGTACCGGGCCATGTGGGAATCAGGGGGAACGAGGCAGCAGATGAAGCTGCCAAGTTAGCCTGTGACAAGGTCCGAATCGACTTTTCACCGGTCCCAAAGTCAGACCTTGCCTCGGCGGCGAAGAGATTTGTTTTTGATGTTTGGCAGAGGCAGTGGCTGGAAGTTGAGCATAATAAGCTCCGGCTGGTCAAACCGACCGTTCAGCCGTGGAGCAGCTCCTTCCAGCGGGCGAGGAGGGATGAGGTTCTCCTTACTCGCCTCCGTATAGGGCACTGTCCTCTAACTCATAGTTTCCTTCTCCGCCGAGAGGACCCTCCGGAATGTGATGCTTGTGGCGTACCTTTGACGGTACGCCACATTTTAACTGATTGTGTTTTATTTTTTGACTTAAGGGCAGACGTTGGCTTAGCCAACGATCTGTCCCTTATTTTAAACGATGAAGGGGACAACGTGACTAAGGTTTTTAAAGTTTTGTTGCTTGGCCGATCTTGTCCCAAAAATTTTGGGCAGATCGGCCTAGGTTTTAGATTGGATTGGTGGCTTTTTACAACCACCAATCCAAGTACTGTTTTTACATGTGACACTGCTTTTATGGCTGGCCTCTTTACAGCCAGCCAGCTTACGCGCTTTTTTAAACTGGTTGGCCCTTTTACAGCCAACCAGTTAATGTATGTATTTTTTAATTTTATTGCATAGTTTCAGTTTTATGTTCTACGTTGCTGTCTGCGTGGCCGATCTCTTTACAGTCGGCCACGCGGACGGTATTTTAATTAGTATGCTAGTATTTTACTGTGCTGTCTCTGTGGCCGACCCCTTTACAGCCGGCCACACAGACGGCAATTTTGCCACGTTGTCACGCCTAGTTGTTGTTAGGGCGCTAATGACCCCGTCGTCGACGCGCCCTAAAACCCCAATAACAACAACAACAACAACCCAAATCAGTGAAACCAGATCGGATTGTCTAAAGGGGCTTTAACAGTGGATTGCACCCCCCCCCTCCAATTGTCGCCGCCCAGAGCAGCAGCGGAGCTTTTAATCAAAAAAAAAAAAAAATTGTCGCCGCTACATAAATTGCCGCTCGGGACAAGTGCCCTGGTTTGCCCCCGCCCCGGCACCTCCTCATGGTACGACACTATATGCATATTGCCATAACACCTGGCAGTCCCGTGTACGACGTAGTTTTACATCCCAGCTACGAGCAACCGGCATAGAGCCACTAAACCGTTCAGCTACCGTACAAAGGCTATTATAGAACAATACGGATTCGAACTTCCCTCTTTTTATCGCCAGGGTTGGAGTAAATCTCCTCCCTGGCTTTTAAAGAGGTCCAGATTAATTTTAGAACTGTCCCGGCATAACAAACTGTTAACGGCTGACAGTGTTTTTATTAATATTTTTACTGATATTTTAAATCAATATCACACTTTCACCCCGGTGTATACGGATGGGACTAAGCAGGCTAACACTGTAGGCTGTTCAGTAGTGTTCCCTCGACCGACTTACAAATACAAGATGGATAGCAGGTGCAGAGTGCTATGCACTTCTAACATCGCTCCAGCATATGAAGGCACGCCGCGACAAGAAGTACCTCATATGTTGTGATTCCCTTAGTTATATTCAGGCATTAGCAACTATGTACCCAGCAGACCGTCTAGTCCATGACATCCAGGACGCTCTCCTATCCCTCGGGAAGGAGGTCGTATTCTGCTGGGTACCAGGTCATGTGGGAATCAGGGGGAACGAGGCAGCTGATGAAGCTGCCAAGTTAGCCTGTGACAAGGTCTGAATCGACTTTGCACCGGTCCCAAAGTCAGACCTTGCCTCGGCGGTGAAGAGATTTATCCTTGATATTTGGCAGAGACAGTTGCTGGAAGTCGAGCATAATAAGCTCCGGCAGGTCAAGCCGACCGTTCAGCCGTGGAGCAGCTCCTTCCAGCGGGCGAGAAGGGATGAAGTTCTCCTTACTCGCCTCCGTATAGGGCACTGTCCTCTCACGCACAGCTTTCTTCTCCGCCGGGAGGACCCTCCGGAATGTGATGCTTGTGGCGTACCTTTGACGGTACGCCACATTTTAACTGATTGTTTTTTATTTTCGGACTTATTTTAGGTAATGACGCTAGCAATGTGGCTAAACTTTTAAAATTTGTTATAATGGGCTGTCTTATCCCGAAATTTTTGGGAAGACCGTCCTAATCTTTTAATGTAGATGAGTGGAAATTTTACAGCCACTCATCCATGTACGTAGTATTTGTGTTATTTTGTTTTTATTCATTTTGTTATTGGTTTTAACCATTTATGTCTGGTTGGCCTCTTTACAGCCAGTCAGACATAGGCTGTGAAGTTCGTATTTCTATGGCCCCTTTACAGCCTATATTTTAGCATTTTACTTGTATTTGCCGTCTGTATGGCTATATTGCTAAGCCGGCTGTCGTTACGGCGCTAATGACCCCGTCGTCGACGCGCCCTTAAACCTCAGCAACAACAACAACTTGCCCCCGCCCCCTTCCTCCCCGCCTCTAGATCCGGCACTGCCTGCTATACCCGGTATGGGAAATGTTTTCACTTCTACGTTACTGGATGATTTGATCTGAATTTAGGCGTACTGTGCTTTAGCAGAAAGTTTTATCAGTACCTCGAGTAGGCTTTTTTTTCTCTTTGGTCACGTTCCGGTGTTTCAATTGTTCGCATGTCCCTCATCACCGAGTGACTTCAACCAGGAACGTAACGTCAGGCTGTTGGCTTGCTATTGTGATTCCATGCAGATCTCCGCTTGCGAGACTTACAGCCTTTCATAGCTGGACCATGCGCAAATCACCGACCTACCAGTTACTGTCGGAGTGCTAACATGACATAATCCATATATGCGCATCAGGATTAATCCCAGAGAAATAGTGCGAGGGAAGAAAGAATTTGTATAAACATTAGAAAGCATCTTATCTCCTTTTATTATTAGCTAAGTACGATGATAACAGAAGTATTTTACTGTATCCGTAAATAGTTGAAGTTGTTCTCATATTATTCAATAAATTCATGTGGAAACAACATCACCTGTCCAATACAGCCAATGTATCAAGTCCGCTACACCTGCATAACGGCTGTGGCAAGCGCTCACAAATTGTTAGTAGTTGGAACCCATGCACGTACAAGAGTTTTATACACTGTTTTATTTACAAATATGTTACATTTCAAATTCTGACATATGAATTGTAGTCTAGGACTAGCTTTCCTTATGTCTCATGTTATGTGTTAATGCCGTTTCCTGTTATTTTGAACTGTTAAACCTAAGTACTCAAAGGAATTAGGATCGTCAATAATTTAACAGTTTATAACACTCACAGGTAAATGGTTTTGTTTTATTCGTTATGTTCAGTACCTTGGTGACCGATCTTCGCTCGGCATCTTTCGATTTCTGTTCAATGTACAAAATTTACCGCAATAGTTCGACTTCCTTGATAGGCAATGCAGAGTAACTACTATTTTCACGGGCACGAAGAAAATAGATTTCAGCTTTCAAGGCCGCTGTAAAAGCAGACCGGACGATCCAGCAAAATAGCGGAAGTTTTATTCCGTTGGGTTCCTGGCAATGTGGGAATCAGAGGAAATGAGGTAGCCGATGGAGCTACCAAGTTAGCGTGTACCAAGATCAGAATCGACTTTGCTCCAGTCCCAAATTCAGACATTGACTCGGCGGCCAAAGGAAATGTCTTTGTTGTATAACAAAGGCAGTGGCTGGAAGTTGAGAATAAGAAGCTCCGGCTGGTCAAACGAACCGTTCAGCCGTGGAGCAGCTCCTTCCAGCGGGCGAGGAGGGATGAGGTTCTCCTCTCACACACAGCTTTCTTCTCCGCCGGAAGGACCCACCAAAATGTGATGCTTGTGGCGTACCTTTCAAGATGCGCCGCATTTTAACTGATTTTGTGTTGTAAGAACGAAGGTTCGTAAACAAAATCTTCTCGGACCTCCAGCCGCGAATAAATGTGACAATTATGGAACGTTTCGAGAGCGTCTCTCTCTGCCCTGATTTTCATCCTAAGGTATAACTGAATAACTTTGTTTACATGGTGCCGCGGAAACGGTGGAAGACAAAAGCCGACCCAGTGCAATGAGTCATCCACTCTTCTCTTCATCACCGAGGCGATACTGCTTCAACATTTTGATAGCCGGGTTTCAGGCCACGCTAAGCTGACATCTAGTGACCTGTCAACTAAAGAATCAGCTCTTCTGATTTCAACAGCTTCTGTTATAATGCTGTCGTGGACTAAAATTCTAGTTTCTCCGAAATTAAATGTAAGTCCCTCTTGGACAGTGTGTTCGGACACCGTTGATGTTTCTTCCTGATCCAAGTGAACCTTTCTTGCGTGCTCGACACACCGCTACGTTTGTCCGATATAATCACGGCCACATTTACAAGGTAAATATTAAACACCGGGGTTCAAGCGATAGTTCACTTCTTAAGGGACGCAGATATCACTATATAACCCAGGCCATTCAAGAGACCCATTATAGCTAAAACGCCCTAAAAACAGTATTACTTCAGGGATACAAAGTTTTATGCTAAAATCCACAATTACCATACATACAATACGGATTTTACCACATAGATGAGGTTTATTATCTTAAATTAATATTCTTGAAGCACCAGCTGTTATTATACTACCTGTTCCACTGATATTAAAATGTATATTATGCCAATAAGTTAACATAACTAACAACTGACACCACACCATCTGCACTATTGGTATTAGAAAACTTGTACAGAGACAATATGTCCAAATATAGTAGCAAAATAGAGTTATTATACCACCTGCACTATCAGTATTATTTTAAAATTGTATAGACCAAGTATGCCGAATAATAGCATAACATAATCATCAATGGTCATCTCAACATCAGTACTATTGTTACTAATACAAATTGTATAGAACTATTATGTCAAAATAATATTGTAATACAACATTTGTAATCTGGCTGTATGGTCGTTAGACCAAAAGCCATTCAAATAAATAAATAATAAAAACTCCTGGGATTCGCAATCCTTAATGCTGCCAACTAAGTTTTTATATTTGCGGGTGGTCTGAAAATTGTCTTCACTGCGTGTTGAGTCAACAGTCTACCTTAGTGCATCTACGAATGGTAACCCTCTTTTTATATCGGTTACAATATTTCTTCCGAAGTTACAACTTCGGAGGTAAGCAAGTTATAATAAAAGCATATGAGTTTCAATCGACTACTCGAAACGATCCAATCCACTCGCATTCGAGTGCAGGAGTAAAGCATGCAGAATCATTAGGCAATCGTAAAATTAGACAACTAAAATTCTTAATAATGCTGTCGAATACATATCCGTAGCATTAAACTGGCTACCTAATATTTCCACTACGACTACGATATTACATAATGGATTACTAAAAATTTCGCATTTATAATCCGTTGTGCAAAATATTCAGGAAGTTCGCAGATAATTAATGCAAACCAAACAATAAATGTTACTTCGTAGGTGTATTGTAATATATTCAAGATTGGACCGGGAAAGTAGTGTTTTGCTGATGTCTTAACGCCTTGTCGACGTCTTCGCCATCGGAGGCTGGAAAGGAATTGGAGCAACGAACAGAAAGGAATTATGTCATAGCCTTTGAAGGAACCGTCTCGGCATTCGACAAAACTGATTTTGGGAAACCGTGGAAACCCTAAATCTGCTTAGCAGGACGGGGATTAGAACCTTTGTCCTCCCGAATGCGATGTCTGAGCGTTACCTTTCACCAACCACGCTCGGTGTAATATTGCAGTTGGCAGAAACATTGCTCAAAAGTACGCGCTAGTATACGCGTATATTTCGTCTTTAAGCGAAAATAAATATTTAAAAATTGCTCAAAAAGAAGAAAATGGTGTTGTATGAGCGTCGTTCCCTTTTCCTTTTCTTCGGATGCTTGTCTGCTTCGAAAGAGTGATGTTTAGAACATCAGTGATAACTAGGAGAGAGTTAGCGAGGCAACGAGGCTGACAGTTACTCTGAGCGTATCGCTTGTCTACGAATACCGGACATCAGATTGGGTTTATAAAAGGTCTCACATGTGCTGCTGTTAACGAAAGCCGTAAATTAACCATCCCACGAGTTTTTCTATGCTGCCGACATAAATTATTGTGGACCATGATGCACTAATCCTTCTAAACGCAATCTTCCTATAAAAGTAAAAGCTGACTACTGCGCGATAAAATAAGAAAACATTTCACTCTTTGCATATTGATAGAGGTAATACTTCAATTTCCTTCCACGTGATTTGAGGTTATGTAGAATGTTTGTTCGGAAATTTATCTAACAACTGTTTTTCCTTCTGAAAGGAACGTTTTATAACGTTTGTTGTTGTTAAAGTGATTACTTTTCGTTTACGGCGAAAAACCAGTTATTAGCGAATTTTGATGAAAATTCTAATTTCTATGCAAAGGAAGATAAGTCTGTCCCAAACCATAGTGGATAAACAGAAATATAAGTTCCAATCTGGTGCACTCAAGACTACGTGATTAAGTAGAGATTCTTTTATGGATATGAAATCACAGTCACAATCATGTGTCCAAATCCAATGCGTGTTTTCTTTTTAATTTTTCTAAATGTGGACTATTCAAGTATTCAAGATTTGACCTTTTACAAACTTGCGGTAGTATCCGCATAGTCCTAAGGAACTTAGCAATTGTTGCTTATTGGTCGGTCATGGTAAACCTTTTATGGCTTCTAATTTGTCATCATTTGGTTTAATACCGTCTGGTGAAATTGTGTGTCCAAGAAAGGTTATTTGCGATTTCAGGAATATACACTTCTTTAATCGAATGGTCATCCCTCCTTCTTTTAGAGCCCAATAAAACTGTTTGCAATGTGTCTCAATGCTCTTCAATTGTGTCACTTGCAATAAGTATGTCATCCACATATACTGATACCTGAGACAATAAGTCTCGCCCTAGTACAGTATCCAACGCCCGTATAAAATTCGCAACTACATTATTCAGGCCGAAAGGTAATGAAGTAAATTGTTAGCTTCTACCTTTATATAGAAACGCCGTATATTTGCGAGATTCCTGTGCTACTGGAATTTTCCAACAGGAAGATGTTAAATCCAAAGATGTTACAAACTTCTTCCCCTGAAAGTTGTGGAGTAATTCATCTATCGGTGAAGGGTGATTACGTTCAGTAATCAAAATTTTATTTAGTCTACGGGCAACCAACACAAATCGTACCGATTAATCTACCTTCGTTACTACTACTAATGGGTTATTGTATGGGCTCTTTGACCTCTCTATAATATTCCAGTCAAGCATCCGATTTATTTCCATGTCAACTTGGTTACATGGTTTGCTAAAGGTATGACATATGGTTTTACGAAAAAAGGAGTATGGCACGTGTCTGAGAAGTGACATTTATAATTTAATACTCTTCCCGGTCGGTTAGAAAAAACATCATTATATTTCTGTATTATACTTTTCAGTTGATCGTGATATTGCCGTTCAACATGCTCTAGAAAAGACCAATCTTCTCGTCTCATATTTTGTTTATCATATTAAAAATTGGATTTGGGTGTCTGGAAAGTGTTAGTAACTGCCACCCCTCTTACATTTTTACTAGTCCATCGCATGGCATATTGGCACAAATGTTCCGACCTGTCCGCAAAACAATAACCTTTGCAGTTTCCTGATGATGGTCCCCACGACGACACACGTATGTGGGGTACCCTGACATAAAGTATTTGTCTCTGTTCTAACTCTTTTTCCTTCTATTTGAAATTCCAGAAATTCCTCTTCATAATTCAGGATTGCTTAAAAAGCACTTATCCAGTCTACTCCAAAAATATACTCTGTCGTAAGGTCTGGCACTACAAATACTGGTATCTCTATATAATGTGTTTCTATTACTCCTTCTAGTAATATCTGCAATTTTATTTGTTTGCTTTGTTTACCTGTAGCTGTAGTAACAGTCATGCCTTCTACTGGCAGTGAACAAACTGTTACTACTTGACTAAACAATATATAACACGCTTCAGACACACAAGAAATCTCTGCACCTGAATCAATCAAAACATTTATAGTCTTTCCAAATGCAGGTAAACGAATCATCGGTACCCTAACACATCTTTCCTGTAACCCAAATTCTTCATCCCATAAATCATCAGTGGGGTTGTTATAGCACAGTCTCGCTACCTTCTTTGCTATACGAGGGTTTGGTCCAATTTCTAAATTTGCCTCCGTCTCTTTGGTATGTGCATCCCCTATCATTTCTACTAAGGTTTGGATTTCCTTTCAACCCATTACTTTGGTCATTTTGCTTGTCCTTCTGTTTCCTAAAACAGTGTTTATCACCATTTTCTTCCTGATGATTCCAATTTCTGTGTTGATTATCTACTTGCTAGGAATTCCCCCGCTTCCTCTATAGTTTTGATATTATGAGTTATCAGTAATAGTTGAATATCACGTGGCATCCTATAAGCAATGTCATTTACTACTTCCTCCTACGGAGGTGGCATATCTGAATAGTAGCTTTTTGATGTTTCTTTTAAAAATAAATTATGTAATGATTCCTGATTGCTGTGGTAGCGTCTACCGCACCATAAATCCCTGCGCACTTCCCTTTGTTTTTCCTGTGACCAAAAATGAGCTAGAAACTTTTTTACAAATTTTTGGTATGTGTCACAAGTTTGGACTTGTCTTTCACCCCATATGCGTGCTGTTCTTTTTCTTCATATGCTGGAAAACACAGTTGATTTTTTCACTATCATTGTACAAATTAAATGTTCTGTATTTCTCAAAACTAATTATGAAACTGACCGGGTGTATACCACCCTGACCCGTAGTCTATTTCAAAATTCTCGCTTACACCTATGGGTAAGTGTGGACTACCTATTGACTGCACCTTTTGGTGTACATCTCCCAACCGTTAATGTACTGTGTTGCAAGTAAACTAAGTCAGCATTGAATCTATTACATGTATCCTGAATTTCTCCCAAGTTCTTGTTTATGTCGATGTTGGATGTTTCAATTATCGATATTCTTTTCTCTGCTGTATTATGTCTTTCCGTTATCTTATACTGAAATGTCTGTATTTGTCCCTCCACCACCTTAAATTTTTCTGTATTTGTTTTTGAACTTCAACATTCGAGGCTGTTAATTTACTGTGGATAGATGTTGAAGTTCATGTATGTTTGTTATTGCCGAATGGAAATCTACTGACTGTTTCTCCATCGCTACAGAGTGTTGTTCTAGTTTATGTGATTGTTCTTCTATTTGAGCTTTTAATGATTTGATTTCAAATGACTGTTGATCAAGGTGATTTTTTAATTCAATGGATTGTGTTTTGATTCAAATAGTGATTTCATTTCAATAGAATGTGATTCATTTTTCGAGTACAATCCTAACAGAAGAGATTTTGCGTCAAGTTCACTCCTTAATGGGTCAGTTAAAGTGTGTAAACTATTTTCACTTAACGGTGAGAAACCTAAAAATGGAGGTGAATGTTGTTGTATATGTGTTGGAGTGCAACTTGCATTTAAAACATTTTCGGTCTCTTCTGGTGACATGACATCTGGTTCCACCCCTAGAAGTAGGTTCTTACAAGCATTTCTTGCCACACCGTTGCTGATATTATTATTCATGATTATATATGAAGAAATATTCTTTATCTGTTTACTAATATTCGTTACGCTAAGTAGTTGCAAAGAGTAATATGTATTTCAACATCCGTAACTGTGCCAACTTTATACGCTTGTATCAGTGGTTAAATATATTTGAAGAGGAACATAAAATTTTTAACTCCATGGAAATATATATACATATATAAAATCTACGTTTCGATGAAAACTATAGAACGTATACTTTGGTTCACCCTTGTTACAATTTTTTAAGACAAAAATTAAATTAATTGACGGCAAATTCCTCCAAAGTATGCATCTTGAAAGGTGGAGTGACTTGGCTTATTCTCGCGTCGACGTTGGCAGCTGTGGAATTCTCCTATGTTATATCGCTGGCAGCGTGTGCTATTCTTCAAAGTTCAGTCGGCTCCAATCTGTATTTTTTTCAGGTTCCTTGTCACTGATTTGCTTCTTTATTCCCATGCATTTGCAGGCTGTAAAGCAAAACTGTCGCGAGTTGCCATATGTTAATTATTCTTGCTTATGTCGTTTCAGACTGGTGCCTCTCGTGTGGAAAATAATTTTATCTTCAAACATGGTCGCCCTTTCTTCTTTAGCTTGTTTTCATAGATAGCATCTAACTATGAACAGATGAACAAGCCATTCATTGTTCTGATAATAACTTTTGTTTCCATGAGTTAATAATTTAACATTTTCCACCAACACCAGCAGAAACTAAGACAGTACTTTTATATCGGACTTCTTGTGATACTTCCCAGTTCGCATACTGAATTTACAAACTTAAGGTAAAGACTCAACTACATTGTGTCTCTCATGGCAATCAACATCTCAAAAAATGATAGCACGAACTTAACCAAATCTCAAGGAATCTATATTAGTATGCTTGCATACCATGGAATAATCTATGATCTATATGTGATCGTCACAAGTTGTGGGTATCAGGTTTCAAAAAAGAAACCCCAAGGTTAAGTTTACGAAAGCCCTTAGCAGCCACTCTTATATGCCTTCGCTAGGTGAAGGTGGTATTTAAAAAAAAAAAAATAACCTTCATGTTGTCTGTAAGGAAGCAGGCAAGCAGGCTTTCCCGTCTACCTGCGTGAATAACTAGGACGAGACTTGAGTTTTCGACTGTATAGAAACCTGTAAAAATATTAATTTCAAAGGGTAAGAAACAGGTGAGCTCTGTGACTAGTTTGGAAAGATGCAGGAATATAACATTATTCTGCGCTGTTAGCGCTTCTGGAGCATACGTGTCTGAAATGTTTATATTCCCTTCAAACATATGTCTCCTCTCTGAGAAAGAGGGGGATCAGCAGGTACCATTTACAGATGCTCTCATAATGGCTGATCGAATGTTTGATAATCTCTCGTTGTTGCAAACAAACAAAATCTTGACTCATAGTTTATTTTTAAAAGCTTAGGTTAAATTTAGGGCTACACTATTGAAATGTCGTTTTCATCAATCTAAACATTGTGTAACTGTTAGAATAATTTGGTATCAATAAAAAAAAATTGACGTTTCTTCTTGATTTTTCTTATCGTTACCCAATAATCAAACCATGTGGATATTCCCCCTTAGGCATGTCGGTATTTCCCTGGGTAGCGGGGAAATACCGACACTTGGTAGCATAAAAAATTTGTAAACAATGCTTCCCTTATATTTTTATTAGATGTATATTACCCAGTCGATCGGAAAAAGTTTCAATAGATTGGTATTACCTACCACAGGTAGAAAAATAGTTATGGTAAAAAATATAAAATAGAAACTGTGTTAAGGTGTCATCATTCCCCCGTTTTACCCTACTTCCCTTATAACGTAGGCGTCACGCCAGAAGATTAAAATAATATTCAAAACCTGATACAGACTTTCAATGCTACAGCAATGAACTATAATACGGTCACGGACAGAGCAGATAAAAGCAACCACTAAAGTTATTTATGGTCGCAATTAATTAAAACAAATCGTATCAAGCTGCCTAGAATCTCTTATATGGCGCAGTAAAAGTGTAACTATCGAAAGCCAATAAAATACACCAACCGCAATAAGGCCACGCGTTTTTTCATTATTCAGAAATCACAACGGTCACCGTCAAACGAAAGAAAAAAGTGAAATCAATATTTCAAGAGTAACTGAACGATAAAACAGAATAATTTTGGATCTTTCCATAAAATTGAAAACATAGTCACAGTCGTAAAAGAATATAGTAAATTCAGGAATGAACAGATAGTGACTGAAAGAAGAACGGAAATAGAAGAAAGGAAAGAAAATGCTATTAAAAGATTACAAGCAGTTTAAAAAAACTATAAAATGTATTAAAAAGAGAAGTAAAAACGATTTAGGCAATAACATACAAATAAAAGAGGTGAAATCAAAGAATGTTGCTGGATAAACAATTTTATTTCGTCCCGTATCTATGTAATGGAGAAAGCAGAAAAAATACTAGTTTTGGTTTACAGTACAAGAAGGTCAAACGTGGTTACTGCAATCTGCCGACTGTCGTCTACTCCAAGATGAAAATAAAGATAAATTTATCAACAGCATCGGCAAAATAGTAACATTTAAGAAACCCAAGCTTCAGAAAAAACTGTAGGAACAATACTTTTCAGTCTATTTGAAGAGAGAGTAGTTTTGCCATACCAATAGACTGATGGTGCTAACACATTCTATTATGAAACGCTGGAGCGGGGCCAAAGACTTTACATCTAAAGCACAGACAGCACTTCATGGACATGAACCTTGGGCTATAGAGAGACTGCTAAGAGAAAAATCTGAGATGTCGCGATGAACAACTAGGTGAAAATCAACATATGAGAACGGATGGTGGTAGCTGTTTTGGATGGTTCTACGCAGAAAATTATTATATATAGAGAGAGCCAGGAGACGATGCGAGGCAAGGAGCTGGAAGCAACTAGACCATGACCTTTCGAAGGAGCCATGCTGGCATTCGTCTGTAGTGATTTTGGGAAACTAGGGAAAACCGAAATCTGGTTGGCCAGACGGGGATTTGCACCCAGGTCTTGCGGAAAGTCAGTCTGGAGCGTAACCAATCATCCACCGATCTCAGTATGCGAGGTGAATTCAGTAACAATATTGCACGCTCTTCGTCCTGGGCAATATTACATTAGCTCACGTGACGTCATAACAGTTCAGTGGCACTGATTGCTCTCGCTATATCCTGACAATTGAGTAACTAGATATCTCTTGGCCATGACATTTTCAGTCTGGCTTTGAAGACTACAAACGTCGTACTTTATCAAGGCAGCTAAAAGGTAGGTGATGACGACAGAGTCAGACATTTCCTCCGGGAGATAAGCCAGCCGCATGCACTGACGTTTTGTATTCACATTTTTAGTAGCTCTTCAAATTTTCGTCTTTGCTCGTTGTTTATTTTTGAATGATAAAGTTGTCTTTGAAACACACAGCATTGAGTCTTACAGTCAAGTCATAATTTAGGCACTTGATGGCTGTAATGTTACTAGAACCTAAGTATTTTCTGTTCTTTATGGATTGACGTACATTTTACGGAATCGGCAGCGCTGAGAATATGTTGCTTTATGGTAAAAGTAACAGGCGCAGGTGATTGAAAATATAAGCATTAAATTTTCAATTATGGAAATATTAAAAACTTATTATTGAACTATATAAGAATCTGAAGGGTTGTCTGGTAGCGCAGTAGACAAGGCGCTCACCTTTAAAATGTAAGATAAGAGGATCTTCAACAACTAGTTCACGATGCTGCAGAACCGAGCTACTCATACAAATGTTGATATTTATAGCCGGTTCCGCATTTAGGACTAACCAAAATGTCGAACTTTAGCTTTCCCTTTCTGTTTTGGATACAATTTACTTCATGCTTAAAATTACTTTATTTCATCTTTCTTACACATTTCTCATTAATAATTCGTTCCATGTCTTTAGTATTTGGATACAATTTACTTCATGCTTAAAATTACTTTATTTCATCTTTCTTACACATTTCTCATTAATAATTCGTTCCATGTCTTTAGTATTTAACACTCATTTTACTCCTGAGAAGGACCGATTTCGCGTAGCCCTTGTAAATGCTGTCATCGTGGTGCAAGGTTAGGCCAGAAGGCAAAGTTGCCTTTTGCTACCGGTGGACGCCGTAGATAACAAAATGTAACGCTACTAATGGAAGCGCCTTGCTCGTCCCAGATTCCACATGCACTTGTGGTGAGATCCATACTATGGTGCATTTGCTGTCGAGTCTACAACTAGGAATGAATGTATCTCAACAGACCTCAACAGCCAATGAGAAAGCCATCGCATTGGCGAAAAAATACCTTGCGTTTGATGCTGTAGTCCACAAGAGTAGAAGATTTCAGTACTTAATGCTACACCAAGCATATACGTTAATACTGATATGCTGATCCGTCTACATGGTATCCTAACAGGTCATCCAACACATACCACTTCGTATACATCAACATTCTGGTAGTTACCTCACACATGCCCTGATTTCGGAGCAGTTATATCTTCTCTTTTTTGACAGAAGATCATTTTAAAAATATGAATGTTAAAAATCATATCAACATGCAAAAAAGTTAAACTAACATATTATACAATATTCAATTCCACATTTTATGACAGTTCTTGAAAACTTTCTTTCTAAAATACAAGTCCAAAACTTTATTCAGTCTAACAATCAGTGAATTCATTTTTCGTTACAGGCACGTTATTTCCATTACATTGCTACAAAATAGATAAAATGCTTATAATACTACAATTACACTTCATAAATTGTAGTCGTATTAAGAGTCGTGCACAGATCATATTATTATAGTCAGCCATTTAAAACATTAATGTTAAAAGTCAATCAGTCCCATTTGACTGAAAAATTAAAAATATAATCACGCTACCAACCAACCATATTACCAAAAAATCGAACGGGAATCGGATTATCTAATAACACATTTAATGTGGTTAAAACATGTATTACCTTATCATTTTTTTACTGCCCTATCAGTGTTTTCTTGCCTTGTATAGCTTAAGATCTTTTTTTTTTTACCCCTCATCGACGGCTAAGGTCATTTGAGGCAGGAT
>JARYHS010008074.1:70952283-71098032 GCA_031002005.1 Vandiemenella viatica
ACTGAATAGGGTGATGTCGAAAATAATTAGGGATTACCAATCATGCGCCATTTCTGGTAGGAGTATACTGGAAACAGTAAGTGATTATAAACCGATATTAGGACTTGCATACGCCGCTAAAATTAAAGTACATTAGCTCATCATAGATTTCACTAAAGCTTTTGACCGAGTCGAACACTCATATCTCGTAGAAGCAATGTTACGGAAGGGGTTTTGCCCCAGATATATCACTACAGTTCTGAATATGCAGAGCAACGCTTCTTCGAAAGCCCTTATCAACGGCCAGTTAACTAGGCCAATAAGGGAGCGCCCATAAACCACGTAGCTCCATTTTGGCCTCCTGTGAACACCCCTTCCCCAACGTAGCCAAACGTGGCTTTTGCCTCTAACCTTCCCCCCCACGTAATACGTAGATTTTTTACCTATTGATTTCAGAAGACATTTTCTTTTGTCAGACTATCGTAAATTACATACGAACATAATTAAATGACGGAAATAAATATTCACATGCTGTTGTGTGTTCTGTAACTCATTATAACTGTGTAAAACGATACGAATGGAAAGTAACGTGGCCTGATTCGGATCACCCGAACACCCCTCCCCCTCCCACCCCTCCCGCCCACGTAGCGCAGCGTATCCTTCCAGCCAACCCCTCCCCCCCTCCCTAGACCGAGCCACGTAGTTTATGGGCGCTCCATAAGGATTCAGAATTAGTTCGCCAAGGATGACCGCTATCAGTGGCGCTACTGTGTAGTATTGCATTAGAACCCCTCCTAGAAAAACTGTGTAAAACCATTAATTCAATAACGATTTTTGGATACAGCTTGTGTGTTAGAGCATATGTGGAAGACGTCGGTATTTTTCTGACCACGCAGAGAGACTTAGACAATACAGCAAACATTCTAGCTGAAGTTTCCGAAGCATCAGGAGCAGCAGTTTCCCCTCAAAAAAATAATGTACATTAAGTTCTCTGGCCGTTACAGATACTATGACCAATGATTACATTATGAGTGTTTGCCCAGTCTCAATAGAAATAAAAACAACAACGTGATTCTTTCGAAAGCAACAGGAATGTATTTAATTTTTGCAAACTTTAAGGGGGAAAAAAACTTCCTATTGGTTTCGAAAGCATCACGTTGTTTTTTTTTTTTTTTTTTAATTTTTGAAACTGTAAGGCGAACCCGCGGTGCCCGAGCTGGAAACTTGTTAGCGCCGCAAGTTTCCCACACCGTAAGCTCCTACCATGCTTCAACGACCACCGTAGGGCGTGACGGTGGAACGTTGTGTGCTTAGGAGAACGGGGATCTTAGCTTCATCGCCCGGATCGCGAGGATGGAACAAACCTCTATAAAAAACCTCAACCTGAAGGTCAGACACGTGCCGAGGAGGTGCATAGGTAAGAGGCAGATCACTCGCTAGCGTGCAACCTAAGGGGCACCTGCGCACCCCTATTGTATTAACACTTCCTTTTAAACTGGTTTTACTGGTGGGACCAAAATTCAGTCATCCACAAAAAAATAAAAAAAAACCTGTGGTACGGGTGTGCCGCAGGCTAATATAAATACACCCAGTTCTAAGAAGCGGATGAGGGTTGATAGCCCCCCCCCCCCCCCGCTTCTGACGGTGAGAGTAACAGAAACGAATGTTCGTTAGCAAACGCTTTTGTTATAATGGAAAGGATAGAAGGAACATTTGAGAAGGTGTCACCCTTCTATATTTCAAAGGGACTAGAGGGTTTAGTTGGTACCCTAAATAATGTCAAAAAACTGAGAATGGGACGCTGCTGCTGGAAACATTTACCAGCTAGGAAGCAACCAAACTGCTTAATTGTAAGAAGCTCGGGGACTTCGCTGTAAAATGCGAACTCCATAAGTCCTTAAACAGTAGCAAAGGCGTTATCACCTGCCGGGATATCATCGACATAGCTACAGATGAGCTTCTTGCCGAATGGAAATCTCAGAAAGTGATCGAGGTACGTCAGATCACACAAAGGGTAAATGGCAATCTTGAAAAGACTGCCAGCTTCGTCCTGACGTTTGACACTCCAGTATTGCCCAAAAATTTCAAGGACGGATACCTAAACGTGAATGTCCGTCCGTATGTCCTGGATCCAATGCGGTGCTTCCAGTGCCAGAGGTTCGGGCATTCGACGGCGTCATGTAAGGGCAACCCCACTTGTGGTAAGTGCGGTAAGGGTGCACATGAACCGGGTGTTAGTTGCACGCTGCCATCGGCATGCGTCAACTGCTCCGGGTCGCACCCTTCATTGAGTAGGGAGTGTCAAGTGTATCTTGAAGAGCACAAGATACGGGAGCTGAAGACCAAAGAGCGGATTCCTTACGGGGAAGCAAAGAAGAAGGCCGTTGCTAGCCGCTCCCGTCTTCACAACTAGCTTTGCTAAGATGGCTTCAGCTCTCGTCAGGAAACAAAGTGTTGCTACGCAGACGTCCGTTGCAGACATGAGCAAAAGCACAACGTGCTCATGTCAGTGCAAATGCGGCGCAAAAGCCGATAAGGACACAACATCCAAGACCGCGGACGTCGGTTGCAACACTTCTGTGATCTCGATCACTCCAGCAGCAGATTCAAAGGACCCCCCTCCTATTCCACCACGTACCGTGACGCCAGTAGCAATACCACCTGCTAGCGGTGGAAAAGGTGACCAGAGGCTCCATGGTCCCAAATTTAAATACACGGAGCCGAATCAGTTTATCAAATCGCCCTCTTCGTTCCCTCCCAGACTACCTACTAATAGGGAGAAGAAGGGGAAGTGGCAGCGAAAGAAAAAGAATAGTATTGATTTGGAGGAAAAAACTGAGTCGGAGACTTCGGAGCCGGAGGATACTGAAATGCTGGTGGACGAGCATGGTCCCGTTCCTCAACAAGAAGTGAACCAGGACCCACCCGATACCGGGCGGGTAAAATTAAAACGACAAGATGGCTCCCATACTTCAATGGAACTTTAACTCTTAGCACTGTCTAATCCATTGTGTCTCTGTCTTCAAGAGACACATTTTAGACCAATGCATCAACCTGTGCTAAGAGGTTATAACATATACCGGAAGGACGATACCGAGGGTGATCGAACAAAGGGCGGAGTTGCTGTGTTGGTCCAGAACACTGTCCACTCCGAACCTATAGCTCTCACCTCTCCCTTGCAAGCAGTAGCAGTAAGAATACATGGACCGGTACAATTTACCGTGTTCTCCTTATATCTACCGCCGAGATCACCAGTTGATTTCGGCGAACTTTCTGATTTATTGCGGCAAATTTCTCGACCTTGTCTCCTGTTGGGAGACTTTAACGCGCACAATGCGCTGTGTGGTTCGACGACCGATTGCCCCAGAAGTCGGGAAATTTGTAGATTGTTGGAGCGAGAGGATATTTGTATCCTTAATACCGGTCAAACGACCCACTTCACTACTGCTTCCGGTACGTCCTCTGCCATTGACCTTTCTTAAGGCTCTCCTTCAATTGCGGACTCCGTGCGCTGGGAGGTGGAACGTGACCTACATGGAAGCGACCACTTCCCAATATGGCTACACATAGAGTTCGAACGTATACGAAGAACCACTCAGCGTAAGTGGAATATCAGCAGAGCTGACTGGCAGCTCTACCGCCGTTCAATCACACTCCAATACCATCA
Organism: Vandiemenella viatica; assembly: GCA_031002005.1. NCBI lineage: Eukaryota > Metazoa > Arthropoda > Insecta > Orthoptera > Morabidae > Vandiemenella > Vandiemenella viatica. The sequence goes on from JARYHS010008074.1 coordinate 70,955,930, forward strand.
GACCATCGAGGAGAGTGTAAAACACTTTACGTGGCCGATATCTCCATACCTAGTTACTCAGGAGCGCTGCGAAAAACGCCAGTCCCTTGGTGGAATCACGAATGTAGTTGCGCCATTCAGGTTGCAGACAACACCGGACAACCTCGCAGCGTTCGGAGTTGCTAGAGCTAAGGCACGTCGAGCGATTAAGGAGAGCAAGAGGAGGTCATGGCAGGCCTTTGTGAGCATCATCATCCAAAGTATGGGAGTCCATCCGCCGTATATCAGGAAGGTACTCTCGAACGCCAGTATCTGGATAACTGGATCAAGGGCGTAGCGAAGCATAGCGCAGCTGATGGCAGAGTCGTTCGCTGCTATTACTTCGTCTGCCAGACTGGAACTCGGGTTTCAGCAACGAAGAACTGCTGCCGAAAGACATATTCTCAGCTTCGACTCGACGGAATCTCAGAGGTATAATATCCCATTTAGGTTTTGGGAGTTGGAGTCCGCCTTAAACAGCACCAAGGACACCGCGCCAGGACCCGACCTGATCCAGTACCAGATGCTGAGGCATCTTAGCAAAGCTGCTAAAGAGTACCTTCTAGGTATTTTTAACAACATATTGACTGGAGGACACTTCCCCGACTCGTGGAAAGAAGCAACGCTAATCCCTATTTTAAAACCCGGGAAGGACAAATTATTGCCAGGTAGTTATCGAAGCATTGCCTTAACAAGCTGCGTGGGGAAGACACTAGAGCGGTTGGTCAACCGCCGCCTTGTCTGGTGTCTCGAATCCCTAAAACTATTGAGTCGCTTTCACTGTGGATTTAGGAAGTTCCGTTCCACCTTGGACAACCTGATCCTGCTGGAAGCGGTGATACAGGACGCCTTTATTCGGAACCAACATCTTGTTAGCTTATTAATATATTTTTCTCCAGCCGTGTTAAGATATCATATTTGCGGGACGTTTCGAAGGCGTCCATCTCTGCCTTCATTCTCAACCAAATGTCAATGTTTAACTGTTTGTTTATTCAGCCGCTGCTATGGCAACGGTGGAAGACAAAAAAAAATATTAATATTCAACGCCGTGAAAAATTACGATCCTACATCTTGTTAGCTTGTTTTTTGACATAGACAAGGCCTACGATACTACCTGGTGGTATGTTATTTTAAAACAACTCCATGAATGGGGTTTCAGGGGAAATCTACCCTTTTTCATACAATCATTTTTATCCCAGCTTTGCTTCCGGTACAAGGTCGGATATTTTTATACATGAAAATGGTGTTCCTCAGGTATCATTTTTAAGTGTGATCCTTTTTGCCATTGCAATTAACAGCATCTCAACTGTAATAAGGAGTCCGATACGGTACTCCTTATATGTTGATGATTTTTTAATTTTCTGTGCATCATCTAGCCTGAGAAGCGCTGAACGGCAGTTGCAGCTCGCGCTGAACAGACTGGATGAATGGTCAGTGCGTACTGGTTTTGGGTTTTCTGCTGAGAAAACCCAGTGTGTACTTTTTAGTCGATCTCGTAGCCTTTTACCAGAACCTCTTCTTACCCTGAGGAACACCATTTTGTCTTTTAGTAATAATATTCGCTTTCTGCGCCTCATACTTGATTGTAGGTTAAGCTGGCTACCACATCTAAAAGATGTGAAAGTCAGAGCCGTAAAAGCCCTCAATATTTTAAAGTGCCCTTGTGGCAGGTCATGGGATGCTGACCGCTCCTGTCTGCTACAATTCTATAGAGCCTTTGTGCGGTCGCGACTTGAATACGGTTGTATAGTATACGGCTCGGCACGGGACAGTTATCTGCGCATTTTAGATAGTGTCCACCATGCAGGAATGCAGCTCGCAACCGGTCCTCCACGGACCTGCCCTACAGCAGCTCGAAGTACATCATATGCTGTGATTCCCTCAGCTGCATCCAGGCCATGGGAAGCATGTACACCGTTGATCGTCTTGTCCAGGATATACAGGACACCCTCCGATCCCTCCAATCTTCTGGAAAGGAGGTCATATTCTGCTGGGTACCTGGACTTGTGGGAAACAGGGGAAACGAGGCAGCTGATGAAGCTGCCAAGTTAGCCTGCAACAAGGTCAGAATTGACTTTGATCCGGTCCCAAAGTCTGACCTTGCCTCGACGGTGAAAATATTTGTTTCCGACGTTTGGCAGAGGCAGTGGCTGGAGGTAGAGCATAAAAAGCTCCGGCTGGTCAAACCGACCGTTCAGTCGTGGAGCAGCTCCTACCAGCGGGCGATGAGGGATGAGGTTCTCCTCACTCGCCTCCGCATAGGGCACTGTCCTCTAACTCATGGCTTCCTTCTCCACCGAGAGGACCCTCTGGAATGTGATGCCTGTGGCGCCCCTTTGATGGTGCGCCACATTTTAACTGAATGTGTGATGTTTTTAGACTTAAGGGTAGACGTTGGCCTTGCCAACGATCTGGCCCTCATTTTAGACAATGATAGCAGCAGTGTGGCAAAAGTTTTAGAATTCTGTGTATTAGCCGGTCTAGTCCCAAAAAGTTCAGGCAGACCGGCATAGATTTTAAGATGGAAGGCAGGCCCCTTTACAGCCTCCCGTCCATGTGTATTGCTTTTACTTTTTATATTGTAATAATTCCCATCTCGCTGGCCATTATACAGCCAGTGAGGTGGGATTAGTTTTTAATTCGTTTGTAAACCTGTTCGGCGCTGGTGTCGTTTTTATATCCACGTCCTTTTTTTGTTTTATTTTGGTTACCTGTCTGTATGGCCGACCCCTCTACAGTCGGCCATGCAGGCGGTTATATTCCTAATTAGCCACACTGCTAAGCCGGTTGTTGATAGGGCGCTAATGACCCCGTCGTCGACGCGCCCTTAAGCCCTAACAACAACAACAACAACATCAAACTTTAGGGTCAAATACAGTCAAGTTTGTATTTAAGCAATTATACGATTGTGCTATCGTCCCTGTTCGTGTTTAATACATACCTCTATTAATGCTTCTGAGTTCTTCAATCTCAAGAGATTTTATTCACCCTGAAACACAGATCAAGTTTATATTTGGTCAAATCAGATCAACCTGTCATAATCTTTCATCCTAAAAACTGGAACTATTCTAAACCCGTGTCGATATGGAAAAAAACGGTCACGGGCTTACACTAGTGTATAGTATCATTTTAGTATATCATATCTGTTATCCTACAACCCCCCCCCCCCCAATCTCCATAACATTTTATGGTAAAGTAGTCATCAATGGCAATGGAAAACTTGAGATAGGACAATTAAATAATTTCTCTAGGTACAATCCAATTACAAGAAAGCCATAATAGTAATTAAGGAAATGAGAACGTTTTAAGTAATGAGAGCTTAATACAGTTGTATTTGCTTGACAAATTTTATACAATATTCAAAACTTTACATTTATAATTCTTTAGAACTAAAAAAAATGCCTTGATGAGTTTTTTAGTTCAGTTCCAACGATCTCCAACTGGTTATCACTGCATACTGTCTGTAACACAGATGGATACACCGTGTTACTATTCTTATCGCTTTTATTATCGCTTATTAATAATAATAAAAATTTATTTATTTTGCTTATGGCCATTGCACAAAAAAAATACAATTTAAGATTAAATTACAATTAAAATTCAAAATGATGTAGCCCAATCTAAAGCTTCATTTGATATATTAATAAAATCTATCGGTGATCCCCTGAAGGCTCGAAGTGGGCAGTCAAATGTCACGTGACGGATGGTTTGCGTTTCCTCACCACAATCGCATCTCGGTGAATCTCTCATTCCTCATGTGCACAAAGATGAAGCAGATCTGCCATGACCAGACCTAACTCTGTTAAGAGCTGCCCAGGTCTTGCGAGGAAGGTCGAGTCCCTTTAGTGCCTGTTGACTGTCAAACAGGGAGTGCCATTCTGGTGGGGCTGAGGCTACCCACTCCAATTTCCAAGCTTCTCTCCCATAAAAATTATCAGATATAATCTGTTTAACAGTTTTTACGCTTGGATTTCTTGATTTAATTCTTTTAAACTGATTATCCATATCGTCATGGATGGGCAGATCCAAGTTATGACAGATCTTATTATATTGGGCAATTAGGAGACTGTGTCGTCATATTGTTGGCGGTTCGATGTTGCACAAAACGGGTAGCCAGTACAGTGGAGTGGTCTTGATACATCTGCTAATTATTCGCATTGTATGGTTCAAAACTGTGTTGATCTTTTTGACGTGGGTGCTATTTATCCAGACAGATGAGCAGTACTCAGCTGCAGAATACACAAGGCTCAGTCCTGATATACGAAGTGTGGAGGCGGATGCTCCCCAGGAGGTGCCAGTTAACTTCTGCAGAATATTATTCCTGGTTCTTAGTTTTGCTGCAAGTTTGTTTAGATGTTTATTGTACGACAAGGTGCCATCCATTACGACTCTCAAATACTTGGGGAAGGGGTTGTGTCGGATGGGAGTGCCATCAAGAAGAACGTCAAGTGAGAGATTCGCCACCCGATTGTTAAGATGGAAGATGCTAGTTTCCGTCTTGCTGGAACTGGGTACGAGACGCCATTTCCTAAAATAGTTGCTCAGGGTTTTGAGGTCTGCTGTTAAGCTATTTTCAATTTGCTGAACGTTATCAGATTGTTGTACTACTGCTAGATCGTCAGCATAAGAGAACTGGATTCTGTTTGAAGAATGTCAGAAATATAAGCATTAAAAAGAAGTGGGGCAAGAACTGAGCCTTGAGGCAGGCCATTATTCACTCTCCTTACTTTGCTTATCTTATTGTCTGAGACAACCTGGAAAGTTCGGTTATCTAGCATAGTATTGATCAGAGATGTGATTTTTTTGCACTTCAAAATGTTCAGCAGTTTGTATACGACGCCCTCTCGCCATAATGTATCGTAGGCTGCAGTAAGTTCAACAAATACAGCTCCAGTCTTCAATCGTCTCTCGAATCCTGCGTCTATGTGAGTTGCCAAGGCCAGGACCTGATCCTCGCAGTTTCTTGCAGGTCTAAAACCTGCCTGTTCAACTGGGAGGTTTGCGAAAATAATTGGACTGATTCTATTGTAGATGATCCTTTCAAATAGCTTATAAGTAGTACTTAGCAGTGAAATAGGTCTAAAATTCTCTGGAACTTCAGGGCTTTTTCCAGGCTTCAGACTGGCGATGATCTTTGCCCGTTTAAACTCTGTAGGAATGACACTGGTCCGTAGTATGTTAGTAAAGAAGCGGGCCAACCATTTTTTGGTATGTTTTCCACAGTGTGTGAGGAACTCTGAATGAACTTCATCAAAACCTGGAGCCTTCCCATTCTTCATTTGTTTGATGGCCCTTACCACCTCTATATCGGTGACAGGGGATGAGAGGTTTGTAGGGGCACAGTACAATCTTTTTAGATCGAACAATTGTTTTTTCACTTTCCGAGTATGATCTTTATCGGCGCTCACTCTAGACATGTTGGCAAGTCGACTTGCTATTTGATCTGGAGTGACCTGATACTTTGCTTGAGAGTTGTGTGGGGTTCCACCTAGCTTTTTGAGGAGGCTCCATGCTTTCCGGCTGAACTTCCTGAAATTCAAGGTTTGCACCGTATCATTCCATTTGACTTTACGGGCATTGTCCAGGTTCTGCAGCAGTTCGTCGGTTGCTTCTGTACGCCCGTTCTGTTGGAAATCATCATATAGCATTTCGCATGTTTCATTCCAACACGGGATATATTCTTTTCTAAAGCCTCTAGGAATAGACTTTTTAGCTGTCGCTATGGTTACTCTGACAAATCTGTTGTAATTTTTTGCTTATGGAGGTATCCATCTTAGGTTTTTATCCAGGTTACCGGCAAATTCTTCCCACTTTGCTTTTACAAAGTTCCATCTAGGTAAAGGCGAGGATCTAATTATGGGGATTGTTAGACCAACTTCTAGCGAGATTGGTCGGTGTTGAATATGTGGAAAGGCTTGTAGGACTCGTCTTGTAGTTGGTAAAGGGTGGCTTTGATCGTCACGTGAGACATAACATAGATCGGGGTTGGTTTCGGTGTTCCATCTTCCTGATTTAAAAGTACCTGCGTCTTTCGGGTTAAAAACTAAGTTCATGTTATTTGCTGCCGCCCATTCCTCTAGCTTGATTCCATCCTGGTTGTTTTCTGTGTACTTCCAATCTGTATGGTGGCTGTTGAAGTCGCCAGTATACATAACGGGATGTCGAGACTCTGGTAGAACTTCACTCGGCCATGAAACGGAAGGGGGTTTATACACATTAATAATTTTAATGTTGTTCACCACCGTGGTAATAATGTGGATGTTATTTTCGCTGCATGCTGAGACGAGGCAAGCATTGGTAACAATATTTCGCACATATGTTGCACACCCGTAATTTTGATGATGAGTGGCACCTAAGATTTTGTAGCCATAATAACAATAAAACAGTATTACAATAAGTCTGTACATTACAGTTTTTAACATCTAAACACTTCAGTAAAATCTATCATATCAGTGTGTTCAATGTTAGGATATTACAATACCAACTATAACTTAAACGATAATAGTAAATACCTCTATGGTAGAGGATACATGTTCCCACATGTGCCCTACATCAATGTTACACACTTTTCATTCACCTAAAACTAATTCATTTCTGTCCTAACGTAGAGGATCAAACCAACCTATTTGCCTTTTCTCTACCAATGCTTATAACAAGAAACAAACCCATCCTGTTACTTGAATTCAACTGTTAGTTATGTGTTTAAAGGGCTTTAGGGCAATGATATTGTACCTGCCTTTAATCTTGCCTCCTTTTTAGTATGCTATTGTGTAGGAATTACTGTTGTCCCTACCAATTACTTTATTCGACATTTCATATAAGAATTTATATTTCTTAATCTCATTCTCCCTAGTGCTGGTGAGTTTTAATGTGTTTGAGCAAGAACTAAATCTTTACACTGAATAGATATCCCGACTAAACTTTGCATGCAGGATGAGGTGGTAAGAAGAGCTATACCCCTCTACAAAAGCAAAAATCCTTTTTTCTACATTTCCCGTTCACCTTTTCATGGTCATCATAAACACAGAAACTTCTGAACTTTCAAAACTTTTTACCAAACTGACCGGGTGTACACCCCCTTGATCTGTGAAATGTTCCACCTCAATCTTATCAGGGATGCTTAGTAATATTTGATTAGGTAGGGCAACTAAGTTATGAATGTGGAAGGTTCTAAACTTACTACTTATTTCCTGAAGATAATCTGTAATAATAAAACGCTGATCTTGGTCGCGTGTAACGTCACGCTTTCCGCCTTGGTTGCCCAACTAACAATGGTCAGAGATATCTTGCGATACACTAGCGTTCTTTCCCGGCGTTTTATCATTTCTCGCTCTTTCCTATCGGATGCGCGAAGGGAAAATAAGTCCGCGGTTAGACACTAACACAATTAGCTTTCTACTCTGTTTCCTGTCGCGCATGCCTTCGGGATAATCCTGCTGATGTTTGTGCGGCAGCTATTTCCTACATAGTCCCTAACAGTGTCCAATATTTTCAGTCAGAGTTGATCTTAAAAGGAAAGAATGTCTGTTAGTGGGCAGTTTTCACGACGTTTCAAGAATTATCCCGCTAGCTCGTCATTTTACTTTGTCGTGAAAAGATTATTAGTCCGTCAGGAGATATTTACTTAAACAGGTGCATTGAAGTAGTAACAATAACGTGTGTCATTAACTTATTGTAAAATGAGTTGTAATAAACAACAAGCAGTTGCTTACATTGAATTAGGCAGTGTTTTCTTATTTAAAGGAAGAAAAAACCAAAGTATGTGGTCGAAAATGTGGCTTTCCCAGCGAGCAATGTACAGTCACATGCAACTTCTACGTGAGTTAAGGACAAACGAGCCAAATGATTTCCAGAATTATCTACGAAAATATCCGGACACATTTGATAAACTTCTCAAATTGGTAGGTCCACATCTGCAAAAAGAAGACACAAAAATGCGAAACAGCATACCACATGAGGAAAGACTGGTCGTAAGTCTACGATTTCTGGCAACTGAGAGAAATTATGAGTGTTTAAAATTCAGTTCGGGAATTTCTCCTCAGTCATTGGGTCGTATAATTCCTGAAACTTGCAAGTTGATATATAAAGTACTGCGAGAGGAATATTTGAGGGTAAGTAATATTTTCCAGATTACTTTAAGCATTATTTATTAATATATTAAAAGCCTTAAACTAAATTATTAATAGACAGTATTTAATTAAATTCAGAGCTTAAACTATAATACTCCCGCGTTTCATTGTTACTATCTTGAATGGTTTCAATATTATGAATTTCGGTGACTTCATGAGCATTTGATGATTTTAAGAGGATTACTAATGGAGTAGCAGAGGACGAAGGGGTGAGGTCTATTAGATCAGTATGCTCAGTTAATTTGTTCATTAATGCCTTGTTAATAACTTTGGTGAGCAAGGATTCTGCAAACATTCTTTGTTCTAGATTTACAACTTTATCTAATTTTGTGCCTAAGTATTGGTCGAAAGCTTCAGCATTTCCCAACTTAGCATTCAGAACTTCAGTATATTTTGCCATGAACAGTCTTCGTTCTTCTTCTTCTTCTTTTGTTTTCTTTCTCTTCTTGCAAACGTGGTCATCATGACGAGTTTCCTTTCCACATTTTCATACCCATTAGTCCTCTATGCCCTGAAAAATATTATCAGACTTATAGAAGAAATAAATTTTACTAAGTCATAAATAGACTAGCTGTAGATTTATGTATTTAACGACTCAATAATAGCTTAGCAATTAAAATACAATACACAAGAAAAAATGAAGTCCATTTCCTTTTTTCAGTTCCCCAAAACTATAGAAGAATCGAAGATGATTGCCAATCGTTTTGAATCTCGATGGCAATTTCCTAATTGTGGAGGCGCTATAGACGGCAAACATATCAGAATAACATATCCCGCCAAATCCGGAGCTCTCAACTACAATTATAAAAAGTTTTACAGCATCGTACTGATGGGTAGAGATTATGAATTTGTATACGTGCATGTTGGAAAAAAACTGAAGAAACTCGGATGGTGGTATTATTGAATATACAACTTTTTATGATAAACTATCAAATAATCAGTTAAACTTGCCAGAACAGAGAGAAAATACAGACCAACTGAATTTTGTATTTGTGGGTGACGAAGCATTTAGTCTTCACAAACATATGCTGAAACCATACTGTCAATCAGAACTTAATTACGAAAGGAGAATATTTAATTATCGTTTATCAAGCACTAGGAATGTGATAGAAAATACTTTTGGAATTATTTCTTCTAGATTTAGGCTTTTGCATACTGCCGTTAACATCAAACCTGAAAACACAACATTTGTATTTAAGGCTATTTGTGTTTTACATAAGTTTCTACGGAGGAAAAGTAAATCGTATTTTAATCACAGGTCCGTAGATTCCGAGGACGACCAAATGTACGAAATAAGAGAAGATGGGGACTGGCGCAACAATAGTATTGAACTAGTTGGTCTGAACGCTTTTCATCAAACTAATACAACTATGGAATAGAGGTGGGCAAAGTGACTCACTAAAAAGAGCGGTGTTCATTTGATCTCACCACGAAAAGAACTAGTTATTTTAAACGGTTCACTAGTTCAGTTTTATTTGAGAACTTTTTTTTTTAGGTCTCACCCCTCAGAATCCGGTTACACCCTCACTTTTGGATGAAATACCCCCCTTAAATCGACTTTGATGCAATTAGTAGACTTTTTTTTTAGCTCTACAGTCCACAAAACCCACGTGAACAAGCTCTTCTTGATCTTCGGAACTAGCCGACTCATGACCGACTCACCTAGAAGAACTACCGTTCACTTTTAGTGAGCGACTGCTCACTCGCTCTTTTAAAAGAATTGCTATAAAGAACTGATTCACTCGCGAACGACCCATCTTTACTGTGGAAGAGAAAATCAACCGAGAACGATATCTTCAATATTTCAGTGGGAAAGGAAGGGTCCCTTGGTAATCAGAAATAATAACAAGAGGAAAGGCATAAAATATTTTTGACTCTCAGACTACTGTTAGTCACTTTTATGTATTGTGAAAGAAAATAAATTCTCAATAAATTTACCTCTGCCAGATTCATTCCTTCATTAATAGATGTAGCAACTTCCGGGTCAGATTCTTCATTTTCAGGTGTGGGCTCGATATTGCTGATACTCTTGGTAGGAGTTTCTTGATCTAGCAGGAAGCGCATGCTGTCGAAATACAATAACAGTGTCTTATAAACATCATCGGTTCCACTTCCTGAACGTTCGGACTATTCAATCTAGAAGTAATTAAAACTTATACATTTTCAGCACACTAAGCATAACCAACAAAGTGTACAGTATCTTTAATTCTTTTCTGAAAGATCCTCTTAGGGACTGTATCTTGGATTTAACCATGTTTGTATCCGCGTCCTGGTTATATTAACAAAATAAACCAGAAGAACATAAACTATGGCCAACCATTAAATATAAAGAACCAATTAAACCTCAATAATTTATACTTATTAAACCTACAATAACTAATGATATATGAGCAATAGAAGAATAAGCAATTAATAACTTTAAATCTACCTGACGAATACAAATTAATCTAACTATTAAACCACCTATTAAACTCAACCCTATAATAAAATAATTATATATACAACCTGACAACATAATAAGCCTCATAATACTAATCAAACCATAACCACCTAACTTTAATATTACCCCAGCTAAAATTATTCTACCAGAAATAGGGGCTTCAACATGAGCCTTAGGCAATCATAAATGAATTATATATATAGGTACCTTTACCAAAAATGCTAACACAGAAAAAATATCATATCCTTTTCTCCTCAAATTTCTGTTAGTGTACAACTCTTTGTTTTTAATTTGCATCAGCGCCGGATGGGCCCTGTATGTTTCAATGAACTCTTTTACAATGCCCTTTGGCACGTTTCGGATGTCACTTTTTTCTCCTTTTTTTTCTTCAAGAGTATCATCATAAAATGACTCTGCGTAATCTTCCATATCACCCTTGCCAGAGTGAAAATACGGACGGAAAGAATGGACCGGCTGTTAGGATTTCTCATATGGTTGCGGCATCCCTTTTAAACACTAACATACATTCTTTCCTGATGGATTCGCCGACAGAACGAACTGTAGGGATTCGGCAAATGATATGCGTCATCTCTCTTACGCACTAACTTACATGCGGATTCGCCTTTCTTCAAGGAAAGAACGGTAGTGTACGGGGGGCTAAATTGTTCGAGGTTATGCGCGTTATTTAATGATAATTCCACACTAACCGCGATCAATGCGGCCAAGACCACGTTTAAAACAAATGTTATGCGGCCTACCGTAAGTTAGTAAGATTTATTTTTAATTTTGCTTTCACTGACGCCATATCTCAACTGTATGTCATTCGTTGTAATATGAATGTAATAACTCATGAAGATTTTGGATCAAGTATACTTCGCGATGCATGATGCCACTACACCGTGACGGAACAGTGAAATGTTTGGTGATACGAGCTTACGAATTTTTAGATTTCTATCGAGTGGCTGCGAAAATTTATTTTGTGCAGATTTTCATTGAATAAAATATAAACAGAAATTAGTTTACACAGGTTCGGCTGCTGGGAAAAGCTGTTTTGTAATCTTTCAGGAAAAAAAAGAATATAAAGAAAGAGAGAAAAAAAGAAGAAAGTTTAACCATAAATGCAGATTCGGAAGAGAACGGAGGTTTTTGTTTTCTGATATTTTCTCCTCCAAAAAACGTTTAACGGTTGTAATGTGCACGAATGTAGCCTAATGAAATAAACCTGCAATCTCAAAATCGTACGAAGTCCGATAAAATTATAAACAGTTGTAAATGTTGGAACAATTAGTCTAAAAAAGAAACATTAAATTCAGTGGTGAACAATCAAGATTGACCATCAAGATTGGGATTTCTCATGGTTACCCGTTACCACTCCAGCCGAATTTCAAAATGGTTCCTACAAATGGATATTCCCGAGAGTTTCTTCCCATTTGTTCCCCCGATTTCTCTCTCCGCTCTAATAACTTTAACGAAGTTTCCACCTTCGCTCTGTCGATTCCATGAGATGTGATCAAAACAACCAGAAAGTCACTAACCGCTTGTCACTGCCTTCCGTGCAGTGATGCGATGTCTAGTTCTAGGAGGATACTGAGGTTTTACTGGAGTTACACTAATTTGCGTCTTATGGTAGTACATGCCGTAGTTAGTGTTGCCCAAATGCAAGAACAAGACGAGACTTGGCCAGTCTTGGTCTTGGTCTTGCATCAATACACCTGGTCTTGGTCTTGGTCTTGCAAAAATGCAAGACCAAGACTGCAAGACCAAGACCGATTTTGGGCAACACTAGCCGTAGTATTCAAATATTGTAGTCAAAATTACTGATCTTATATTTACACAGCAGCAGATGGTTTAATGACGCTCTATGGCCGTGATCGCTGAACCATCATCACGGCACTCATCACAGTCTTAACTGTCTTCTTTTTTCCCCTTGTTAACAATCTGCTTCTCTGATTGGCCAGCCGGCCGAACGTTCCAGATGAAGAGTTAAATGTATTTAACAGAGCGTGCGAAACATCGCAGCACAGCTGTGCCCTAGAAGATGGCCAAAGCATAACGACAAACGCGGTGCGCCCCGAACAACTTAGGAAACACTCCGGTCGTGCAAGCCGTAGACTGCAATGTATACTCCTTTCAGATGTACCAAACACAATACTTGATGAAAACCACAAATAGCCTATGCCAGTCTAGAATTGTTGACCGTAGCACCGCGAGGCTGACTGGTTAGTTTGAGCCCGGGTGGTGATAGAAAATTTGATCACATGGTAATAGGCAAGCAGGAAAGGAGCTTGAATCTAGAAATCTATCTATAGTGCGCATAAAGTGAGAGCTCGGATCTGGAGGTAAGAAGCCTGAATGGTCAGTTGGCTTCATCCTTTCCCTTCTCCATCTGTCATTATAACTTTGCAGTTACGTACTTACGTGAATAAATTATTATTATTTTAATGGCATTTGGCTACGCGACCATGCAGCCAGCACTATGTAACTTTGTAGTTTGCAACTATGTATTGTATCATTCAATGTATTATAGATTCTACCTGATATAGACGACACAAGACAAACACAACACTCAATTAAAACCGCCCATGCCCGAGGCCGGACTCGAACCGGCGGCCCTTGCAACGCGAAGCTAGCACGCTATCCCCTACGCTGCCGGGGTCGGCACGTGGATGAATTCGACTTAAACGTGTTGAAAAAATAGAATTGTTGCTATTTTTTTACTTGTATTCCTTTTACCTATATAAGGACTAAAACACAAAATTCTTTTTTGTGCATTCAATTTGATACTTCTTCTTACTGCTTATCAGAGTATTATTTAAACTTTAGCTAAATTATATTACTCTGACAGACCGCATTTCTGGAAATGAAGCCATGTTGAAATTTAATGACCACACATTTAAAATTATCTAGTCTTATTACTATTGCCTCTGAGCAATCGGAACTTCTATCTCTAAGTAAAAAAGAACACGGTCGCCTCAGAAACGTTTTTATTCACACCCGTTAGTAAGTCAAAAATTAAACATAGTCCAACCACCGACTGATAGGTCCAATTTATAGTAACTTCTAGCGCATCAAAAATACTTGGATATATTCGAAGACTGCAGATTCTTTAAACAAGTAAGAAATATAAACAAGAATTAGTCACCTTTACTTCAGTTCTGCAAATTAATCAGTTTGCAACAGCTCTGCACAGTCACAACAAGCTGTTCTTCACCCGTGATGATAATTTCCTTTACACGTCAATCACTGTTTCTATTTCACCGACACGACGCGGATGACCGACTTTAGTTTACGAGTCCGCACATTGCGCCATACAATACTTTATTACTATACAGTTTCGTGGAAAACCGTTCCCGTTGCTCACGTTAAGGTGGCTTTCCACCGCCCGTGCATTTGCCAGCCGCGCCGGTCTACATATGAACAGCGGGCCTTGGGAAGCGACCCACGTGTGCCGGCAGGGATGGCGTGCCCGTATCCGTCGCCCAGTCTGTAAATATCAAACGCCCGTGTAGCTGAAACCACACTGGACAGCGTGGTGGACAGGTGGCTGCGAGATGGCGAGGGCTAGCCTGCGGCGCGTGCTGATCCGTACAGCTGGGCTGCATGGCGCGGTCTGGGAACCCACCAGTGAAACCAAATCAGATTGTCTAAAGGGGCTTTAATAGTGGATTGCTCCCCCCCCCCTCTCCAATTGTCGCCGCCCAGAGCAGCAGCGGAGCTTTTCGTCCAAAAAAAAAATTGTCGCCGCTACATAAATTGCCGCTCGGTACAAGTGCCCTGGTTTGCCCCCGCCCCGGCACCTCCTCATGGTGCGACACTATGTATATTGCCATAACACCTGGCAGTCCCGTGTACGACGTAGTTTTACATCCCAGCTACGAGCGGCTCTATACCAACCGGCATAGAGCCACTAAACCGTTCAGCTACCGTACAAAGGCTATTTTAGAACAATACGGATTCGAGCTTCCCTCTTTTTATCGCCAGGGTTGGAGTAAATCCCCTCCCTGGCTTTTAAAGAGGCCCAGATTAATTTTAGAACTGTCCCGGCATAACAAACTGTTAACGGCTGACAGTGTTTTTATTAATTTTTTACTGATAGTTTAAATCAATATCACACTTTCACCCCGGTGTATACGGATGGGTCTAAGCAGGCTAACACTGTAGGCTGTGCAGTAGTGTTCCCTCGAGCGACTTACAAATACAAGATAGATAGCAGGTGCAGTGTTTATACTGCAGAGTGCTATGCACTGCTAAAGTCGCTCCAGCATATGAAGGCACGCCGCGACAAGAAGTACCTCATATGTTTTGATTCCCTTAGTTGTATTCAGGCATTAGCAACTATGTACCCAGCAGACCGTCTAATCCAGGACATCCAGGACGCCCTCCTATCCCTCTAGTCCCTTGGGAAGGAGGTCGTATTCTGCTGGGTACCCGGCCATGTGGGAATCAGGGGGAACGAGGCAGCTGATGTAGCTGCCAAGTTAGCCTGTGACAAGGTCCGAATCGACTTTGCACCGGTCCCAAAGTCAGACCTTGCCTCGGCGATGAAGAGATTTTTCTTTGATATTTGGCAGAGGCAGTGGCTGGAAGTCGAGCATAATAAGTTCCGGCAGGTCAAGCCGACCGTTCAGCCGTGGAGCAGCTCCTTCCAGCAGGCGAGGAGGGATGAGATTCTCCTTACTCGCCTCCGTATAGGGCACTGTCCTCTCACGCACAGCTTTCTTCTCCGCCGGGAGGACCCTCCGGAATGTGATGCTTGTGGCGTACCTTTGACGGTACGCCACATTTTAACTGATTGTTTTTTATTTTCGGACTTAAGGGCAGACGTTGGCCTAGCCAACGATCTGTCCCTTATAAACTTTGGTAAGACCATTGCTCGAATATGGTAGTGTAGTATGGGACCCACATTTTGAGTATCAAATACAGGAGTTGGAGAAGGTGCAAAGAAGGGCTGCTAGATTTGTTTCTGGAAATTATCGCAGAATGCAATCAGTGACAGATATGATAAAGGAGCTGGAATGGGATTCATTGCAAGACAGGAGGAGGATGAGGAGGGTCATGGGAGTGTACAGGGCGTATACTGGCGATGAGGCATGGAAAGATATTGCAGTAGGTATGAAAAGTAGTTCATGGAAGGGAAAAGATGACCATGACCACAAGCTGGCACTCGATTTCAGGCACAAGGGTGTGGGAAGATTTTCTTTTTTAGGTAAGGGTGTCAGGGATTGGAATGAGTTACCAAGGGAATGATGAATAACCTACCGAAAACGTTAAAAGAATTTAAAGTTAAAATTTGTAGAGGGCAAATGTAGGTGAGTGTAGGATAGGGGGAAGTTGGGTGTGTAGGGAAATTGCCACCGGAGCGAGTGCTCCATTGCAATTAAATTAAATTAAATTAAATGACGCTAGCAATGTGGCTATACTTTTAAAATTTGTTATAATAGGCGGTCTTATCCCGAAATTTTTGGGAAGACCGTCCTAATCTTTTAATGTAGATGAATGGAAATTTTACAGCCACTCATCCATGTACGTAGTTTTGTGTTATTTTGTTTTTATTCATTTTGTTATTGGTTTTAAGCATTTATGTCTGGTTGGCCTCTTTACAGCCAGTCAGACATAGGCTGTGAAGTTCGTATTTCTATGGCCCCTTTACAGCCTACATTTTAGCATTTTACTTGTATTTGCCGTTTGTATGGCTATATTGATAAGCCGGCTGTCGTTACGGCGCTATTGACCCCGTCGTCGACGCGCCCTTAAACCTCAGCAACAACAACAACTTGCCCCCGCCCCCTTCCTGCCCGCCTCTAGATCCGGCACTGCCTGCTATACCCGGTATGGGAAATGTTTTCACTTCTACGTTACTGGATGATTTGATCTGAATTTAGGCGTACTACGCTTTAGCAGAAAGTTTTATCAGTACCTCTAGTAGGTTTTTTTTTCTGTTTGGTCACGTTCCGGTGTTTCAATTGTTCGCATGTCTCTCATCACCGAATGACTTCAACCAGTAACGTAACGTCAGGCTGTTGGCTTGCTATTGTGATTGCATGCAGATCTCCGCTTGCGAGACTTAAAGCCTTTCATAGCTGGCCCATGCGCAAATCAACGGCCGACCAGTTACTGTCGGTGTGCTAACAGGACAGAATCCATATATCAACATCAGGATTAATCCCAGAGAAATAGTGCGAGGGAAGAAAGAATTTGTATAAACATTAGAAATCATCTTATCTCTTTTTATTATTAGCTAAGTACGATGATAACAGAAGTATTTTACTGTATCCGTAAATAGTTACAGTTGTTATCATATTATTCAATAAATTCATGTGGAAACAACATCACCTGTCCAATACAGCCAATGTATCAAGTCCGCGACACCTGCATAACGGCTGTGGCAAGCGCTCACAAATCGCGCTGACATTGTTATTAGTTGGAACCCATGCAACAGAACAGTACTCAACATGGGGAACGTACAAGAGTTTTATACGCTGTTTTATTTACAAATATGTTACATTTCAAATTCTGAGATTTTTTTTTAAACTGCTTTACGTCTCTCAACAGCGAGGTCTTTAGAGACAGGAAAGAATGAGGGCAAGGAATGGGAAGGAATTCGGCCATGGCCTTTTGAAGGAAGCATCCCGGCATTTGCCTGGATTGATTTGGGAAACCATGGAAAACCCAAATCTGGATGCCCGGGCGGGGATTCGAACCGCCGTCCTTCTGACATATGAATTGTAGTCTAGGACTAGCTTTCCTTATGTCTGATGTTATGTGTTAATGCCGTTTCCTGTTATTTTGAACTGTTAAACCTAAGTACTCAAAGGAATTAGGATCGTCATAATTTAACAGTTTATAACACTCACAAGTAAATGGTTTTGTTTTATTCGTTATTTCAGTACCTGGGTGACCGATCTTCGCTCGGCATCTTTTCGATTTCTGTTCAGTGTGCAATATTTATCTCAATAGTTCGACTTCCTTGATAGGCAATGCAGAGTAACTACTATTTTCACGGGCACGAAGAAATTGATTTCAGCTTTCAAGGCCGCTGTAAAAGCAGACCGGACGATCCAGCAAAATAGCCGAAGTTTAATTCTGCTGGGTACCCGGTCATGTGGGAATCAGAGGAAATGAGGCTGCCAATGAAGCTGCCAAGTTAGCGTGTACCAAGATCAGAATCGACTTTGCACCAGTCCCAAATTCAGACTTTGACTCGGCGGCGAAAGGAAATGTCTTTGTTGTATAACAAAGGCAGTGGCTGGAAGTTGAGAATAATAAGCTCCGGTTGGTCAAACCGACCGTTCAGCAGCTCCTTTCAGCGGGCGAGGAGGGATTGAGGTTTTCCTTACTCGCCTCCGTATAGGGCACTGTCCTGTGACACAACAGCTTTCTTCTCCGCCGGGAGGACCCACCAGAATGTGATGATTGTGGCGTACCTTTTCAAGATGCGCCGCATTTTAACTGATTTTGTGTTGTAAGAACGAAGATTTGTAAACAAAATCTTCTCGGACCGCCAACCGCGAATAAATGTTGACAATTATGGAACGTTTCGAGAGCGTCTCTCTCTGCCCTGATTTCATCCAAAGGTATAACTGAATAACTTTGTTTACATGGTGCCCGCGAAAAACGGTGGAAGACAAAAGCCGACCCAGTGCGATGACGTCATCCACTCTTCTCCTCATCACTGAGTCGATACTGCCTTCAACATTTTTGATAGCCGGGTTTCAGGCCACGCTAAGCTGACATCTAGTGACCTGTCAACTAAAGAATCAGCTCTTCTGATTTCAACAGCTTCTGTCGTGGACTAAAATTCTAGTTTCTCCGAAATTAATGTAAACCCCGGTTTGGACACCGTTGATGTTTCTTCCTGATTCAAGTGATCCTTTCTTGCGTGCTCGACACACCGCTACGTTTGTCCGATATAATCACGGCCACATTTACAAGGTAAATATTAAACACCGGGGTTCAAGCGATAGTTCACTTCTAAGGGACGCAGATATCACTATATAACCCAGGCCATTCAAGAGACCCATTATAGCTAAAACGCCCTAAAAACAGAATTATTTCAGGGATACAAAGTTTTTATGCTAAAATCCACAATTACCAAACATGCAATACGGATTTCACCACATAGATGAGGTTTATTATCTTAAATTAAAATTATCAAAGCACCAGCTGTTATTATACTATCTGTTCCACTGGTATTAAAATGGTATATTATGTCAAATAATACGTTAACATAACTAACAACTGACACCAACCATCTGCACTATTGGTATTAGAAAACTTGTACAGAGACAATATGTCCAAATATAGTAGCAAAATAGAGTTATTATACCACCTGCACTATCAGTATTATTTCAAAATGGTATAGAACAAGTATGCCGAATAATAGGCGTAACATAATCATCAATGGTCATCTCAACTAGGGATTGCCAATCCAGCAAAGCGGGATCCCGCAATCCCGCGGGATCCCGCATCATTTGACCAGTCTGGCGGATCCGCAAAAAATTAAGTGGATCCGCAATCCGCAAAATACGGCGGAACCGTATGTCAGTCTGCGTGACTCGCTGCCCCACTTGATCTCTATCGGATGTTTTGCACTATTTGCCTGTACCCCTTGCAGTTGACATTTGACTCGTGTGAATAAACGTTTGTTTTTTGTCAACCTTCGTCATTCGTAAGTAAATAGATACACTTTTACGTATTCATTTTCGAGTATACATTTCTGTAGTTTGAGTTATGTTGCGTATTTAGTACGATTTTCTAACTATATAATTATTTTTTATGTGTGGCAAACGTTATCTGAAGTACATAGTTACAGCTTTTTATTCACGGTTTCATTATTCCCATTTTCTGTATTTGCAGATAAAGTTATTTTGACAATTTCCTTATTTGCTGCTGAAAACTTGATTATTCGTTGATATGAAACTAATGTTACCGTAATTTTAAACGATCGCATACCTCGTTATTTAGCAGCTAGCAAAAGGCAATTGTATATCCTTTGATTTATTGTTGTTTTGGCCGCTGCCTCAATGCGTTTCTTTGAAAAACGCCGCCTGCTTACATGTGCCGCTCAGGCTTTCGTTTAATCCCTCTTCTCCTTGTTATTATTTTCGACTGCAGGCAAAAAAAGTTATTGTGTCATTTTTCACGGGTGTATCGACGAATTGTGTTGTAGGAACACAATACTTCGATGGCTGCCTCCGCCGTCTCCCTCACGTGTGAAATTTCGTGTTTTTACAATAAAATCCAGAGATACAACCTATGAAAACTTCACTGCAATCATTCGACGAGAAAGTCTCCTTTCTTACTAAAAAGTAATAATTTCCACTCTAAAAACGTTCGTAAATAAAACTGAAATACTTGACAGTTTAAGTGTTTGTGAGTAGTTTCTTTTAATAGCATTGAATCAACTTTAAGATCAATCAAGGAATCAGGAGATATAATAATAAATCCACAAAAACAATTTTTGTAAAAAAAAATAAAATAAAAAAAATAAAAAAATGGCCAAGTCTCGTACTTGTGCGGTGACAAAAAGTTATGAGATCTTGTTCTGAGCCAAGTCTGCGCTTTACAGAATATATTAACTTCACTTTGTGAAATAGAATGCTTTCTCTCGGTGTTATGGAACGTTTATTTAGAATTTAAAAAAATAAAATAACTGGTAACTTGGCCATTAACCATATCATGTTTTTAAACTTATGTATTGTAAGGCACATAGGTAATATGACCTAACACTGAATATTTTCAATTTTTATTATTTATTTAAAAATTGGTTTAGATTAAAAACAATAATTTAAAATCTCGAAATTTACTTAAGACATGCTATAAAGTTTTAATGTCATTTTGTCAATTAAATTATTTTTAACTGTTATTTTTTATCATTTAACATTAAAATTTATTTATTAATTACTTATTGTTTAATTTATTAACGTTTTAAGTAACTATGTTTTAAATATATGCGATAAAAAACTGTTTGCGCCAATCCCGCACGGATCCCGCGGGATCCCGCGGGATTGGCGCAAATCCCGCGCGGATCCCGCGGGATTGAAAACACTGCGGGATTGCAATCCTTAATCTCAACATCAGTACTATTGTTATTAATAAAAAATTTATAGAACTATTATGTCAAAATAATATTGTAATACAACATTTGTAATCTGGCTGTATGGTCATTAGACCAAATCCATTCAAATAAATAAATAATAAAAACACCTGGGATTCGCAATCCTTAATGCTGCCAACTAAGTTTTTATATTTGCGGGTGGTCTGAAAATTGTCTTCACTGCGTGTTGAGTCAACAGTCTACCTTAGTGCACCTACGAATGGTAACCCTCTTTTTATATCGGTTACAATATTTCTTCCCAAGTTACAAATTCGGAGGTAAGCAAGTTATTATAAAAGCATATGAGTTTCAATCGACTACTCGAAGCGATCCAATCCACTCGCATTCGAGTGCAGGAGTAAACCATACAGAATCATTAGGCAATCGTAAAATTAGACAACTAAAATTCTTAATAATGCTGTCGAAATACATATCCGTAGCATTAAATTGGCCACCTAATATTTCCACTACAACTACGATATTACATAATGGATTACTAAAAACTTCGCAGTTATAATCCGTTGTGCAAACTATTCAGGAAGTTCGCAGACAATTAATGCAAACCAAACAATAAATGTTACTTCGTAGGTGTATTGTAATATATTCAACATTGGACCGGGAAAGTAGTGTTTTGCTGATGTCTTAACGCCTTGTCTACGTCTTCGCCATCGGAGGCTGGAAAGGAATTGGAGCAACGAACAGAAAGGAATTATGTCATAGCCTTTGAAGGAACCGTCTCGGCATTCGACTGAACTGATTTCGGGAAACCTTGGAAAACCTAAATGACGGGGATTAGAATCTTTGTCCTCCCGAATGCGATGTCTGAGCGTTACCTTTCACCAACCACGCTCGGTATAATATTGCAGTTGGCAGAAACATTGCTCAAAAGTACGCGCTAATATACGCGTATATTTCGTCTTTAAGCGAAAATAAATATTTAAAAATTGCTCAAAAAGAAGAAAATGGTGTTGTATGAGCGTCGTTCCCTTTTCCTTTTCTTCGGATGCTAGTCTGCTTCGAAAGAGTGATGTTTAGAACATCAGTGATAACTAGCAGAGAGTTAGCGAGGCAGCGAGGCTGACAGTTATTCTGAGCGTATAGCTCCAAGCCTGCTCGACGGAATAAACCACCAAAATCCATTAAAATCGCGACGCAATTGCGGAAGCAGGGTAGAGGGGCGGCAAAAGCTACCCAAAGTTCCCAGTGACGTCACGGGTAAAACCAGGGCGTCACAAATGTCAGTTGTTTGTTTGTTTGTTTGCTGTTAACGAAAGCCGTAACTTACCATCCCACGAGTTTTTCTGTGCTGCCGACATAAATTATTGTGGACCATGATGCGCTAGTCCTTCTAAACGCAATCTTCCTACAAAATTAAAAACTGACTACTGCGCGATAAAATAAGAAAACATTTCACTCTTCGCATATTGATAGAGGTAATACTTCAATTTCCTTCCACGTAATTTGAGGTTATGTAGAATGTTTGTTCCGAAATATATCTAGCAACTGTTTTTCCTTCTGAAAGGAACGTTTTATAACGTTTGTTGTTGTTAAAGTGATTACGTTTACGGCGAAAAAACCAGTTATTAGCGAATTTTGATGAAAATTCTAATTTCTATGCAAAGGAAGATAAGTCTGTCCCAAACCATAGTGGATAAACAGAAATATAAGTTCCAATCTGGTGCACTCAAGACTACGTGATTAAATTTAGCTTCTTTTATGGAAATGAAATCACGTCACAATCATCTGTCCAAATCCAATGCGTGTTCTTTCTTTTTAATTTTTCTAAATGTGGACTATTCAAGTATTCAAGATTTGACCATTTACAAACTTGCGGTAGTATCCGCATAGTCCTAAGAAACTTAGCAATTGTTGCTTATTGGTCGGTCGTGGTAAACCTTTTATGGCTTCTAATTTGTCATCATTTGGTTTAATACCGTCTGGTGAAATTGTGTGTCCAAGAAAGGTTATTTGCGATTTCAGGAATATATACTTCTTTAATCGAATGGTCATCCCTCCTTCTTTTAGAGCCCAATAAAAATGTTTGCAATGTGTCTCAATGCTCTTCAATTGTGTCACTTGCAATAAGTATGTCATAATAAGTCTCGCCCTAGTACAGTATCCAACGCCCGTATAAAATTCGCAACTGCATTATTCAGGCCGAAAGGTAATGCAGTAAATTGTTAGCTTCTACTTTTATATAGAAACGCCGTATATTTGCGAGATTCCTGTGCTACTGGAATTTTCCAATAGGAAGATGTTAAATCCAAAGATGTTACAAACTTCTTCCCCTGAAAGTTGTGGAGTAATTCATCTATCGGTGGAGGGTGATCACGTTCAGTAATCAACATTTTATTTAGTCTACGGGCAACCAACACAAATCGTACCGATTAATCTGCCTTCGTTACTACTACTAATGGGTTATTGTATGGGCTCATTGACCTCTCTATAATATTCCAGTCAAGCATCCGATTTATTTCCATGTCAACTTGGTTACACTTTGCTAAAGGTATGACATATGGTTTTACTAAAAAAGGAGTATGGCACGTGACTGAGAAGTGACATTCATAATTTAATACTCTTCCCGGTCGGTTAGAAAAAACATCATTATATTTCTGTATTATACTTTTCAGTTGATCGTGATATTGCCGTTCAACATGCTCTAGAAAAGACCAATCTTCTCGTCTCATATTTTGTTTATCATATTCAAATTGAATTTGGGTGTCTGTAAAGTGTTACTAACTGCCACCCCTCTTACATTTTTACTAGTCCATCGCATGGCATATTGGCACAAATGTTCCAACCTGTACGCAAAACACACGTATGTGGGGTACCCTGACATAAAGTATTTGTCTCTGTTCTAACTCTTTTTTTCCTTCTATTTGAAATTCCTCTTCATAATTCAGGATTGCTTGAAAATCATTATCCAGTCTACTCCAAAAATACACTCTGTCGTAAGGTCTGGCACTACAAATACTGGTATCTCTATATAATGTGTTTCTATTACACCTTCTAATAATATCAGCAATTGTATTTGTTTGCTTTGTTTACCTGTAGCCGTAGTAACAGTAATACCTTCTACTGGCAGTCAACAAACTGTTACTACTTGACTAAACAATATATAACGCGCTTCAGACACACAAGAAATCTCTGCACCTGAATCAATCAAAACATTTATAGTCTTTCCAAATGCAGATACACGAATCATCGGTATCCTAACACATCTTTCCTGTAACCCAAATTCTTCATCCCATAAATCATCAGTGGGGCTGTTGTTATAGGACAGTCTCGCCACCTTCTTTGCTATACAAGGGTTTGGCCCGATTTCTAAATTTGCCTCCGTCTCTTTGGTATGTGCATCCCCTATCACTTCTACTAATGTTTGGATTTCCTTTCAACCCATTCATTTGGTCATTTTGCTTGTCCTTCTGTTTCCTAAAACAGTGTTTGTCACCATTTTCTTCCTGGTGATTCCAATTTCTGTGTTGATTATCTAGCTATGCTAGGAATTCCCCCGCTTTGTTTGATATTATGAGTTATCAGTAATAGTTGATATCACGTGGCATCCTATAAGCAATGTCATTTACTACTTCCTCCTACGGAGGTGGCATATCTGAATAGTAGCTCTTTTGATGCTTCTTTTAAAAATAAATTATGTAATGATTCCTGATTGCTGTGGTAGCGTCTACCGCACCATAAATCCCTGCGCACTTCCCTTTGTTTTTCCTGTCACCAAAAATTAGCTAGAAATTTTTTTACAAATTTTTGGTATGTGTCACAAGTTTGGACTTGTCTTTCACCCCATATGCGTGCTGTTCTTTTTCTTCATATGCTGGAAAACACAGTTGATTTTTTCACTATCATTGTACAAATTAAATGTTCTTTGTATTTCTCAAAACTAATTATGAAACTGACCGGGTGTATACCACCCTGACCCGTAAAGTTGTCTATTTCAAAATTCTCGCTTACACCTATGGGTTAGTGTGGACTACCTATTGACTGCACCTTTTGGTGTACGTCTCCCAACCGTTAATGTACTGTGTTGCAAGTAAACTAAGTCAGCATTGAATCTGAATTTCTCCCAAGTTCTTGTTTATGTCGATGTTGGATGTTTCAATTATCGATATTCTTTTCTCTGCTGTATTATGTCTTTCCGTTATACTGAAATGTCTGTATTTGTCCCTCCACCACCTTAAATTTTTCTGTATTTGTTTTTGAACTTCAACATTCGAGGATGTTAATTTACTGTGGATAGATGTTGAAGTTCATGTATGTTTGTTATTGCCGAATGGAAATCTACTGACTGTTTCTCCATCGCTACAGAGGGTTGTTCTAGTTTACTTCTATTTGAGCTTTTAATGATTTGATTTCAAATGACTGTTGATCAAGGCGATTTTTTAATTCAATGGATTGTGTTTTGAGTTTTCATTCAAATAGTGATTTCATTTCAATAGAATGTGAATCAGTTTTCGAGTACAATCCTAACAGAAGAGATTTTGCGTCAAGTTCACTCCTTAATGGGTCAGTTAAAGTGTGTAAACTATTTTCACTTAACGGTGAGAAACCTAAAAATGGAGGTGAATGTTGTTGTATATGTGTTGGAGTGCAACTTGCATTTAAAACATTTTCGGTCTCTTCTGGTGACATGACATCTGGTTCCACCCCTAGAAGTAGGTTCTTACAAGCATTGTCTGCCACACCGTTGCTGATATTATTATTCATGATTATATATGAAGAAATATTCTTATTCTGTTTACTAATATTCGTTACGCTAAGTAGTTGCAAAGAGTAATATGTATTTCAACATCCGTAACTGTGCCAACTTTATACGCTTGTATCAGTGGTTAAATATATTTGAAGAGGAACATAAAATTTTTAACTCCATGGAAATATATATACATATATAAAATCTACGTTTCGATGAAAACTATAGAACGTATACTTGTTACAATTTTTTAAGACAAAAATTAAATTAATTGACGGCGAATTCCACCAAAGTATGCGTCTTGAAAGATAGAGTGACTTGGCTTATTCACGCATCGACGTTGGCAGCAGTGGAATTCTCCTATGTTATATCGCTGGCAGCGTGTGCTATTCTTCAAAGTTCAGTCGGTTCCAATCTGTATTTTTTTCAGGTTCCTTGTAGTCACTGATTTGCTTCTTTATTCCCATGCATTTGCAGGCTGTAAAGCAAAACTGTCGCGAGTCGCCATATGTTAATTATTCTTACTTATGTCGTTTCAGCCTGGTGCCTCTGATTTACGTGTGGAAAATAATTTTATCTTCAAACATGGTCGCCATTTCTTCTTTAGCTTGTTTTCATAGATAGCATCTAACTATGAACAGATGAACAAGCCATTCATTGTTCTGATAATAACTTTTGTTTCCATGAGTTAATAATTTAACATTTTCCACCAACACCAGCAGAAAATAAGACAGTACTTTTATATCGGACTTCTTGAGATACTTCCCAGTTCGCATACTGAATTTACAAACTTAAGGAAACGACTCAACTACATCGTGTCTCTCCTGGCAACCAACATCTCAAAAAACGACAGCACGAACTTAACCAAATCTCAAGGAATCTATATTAGTATGCTTGCATACCATGGAATAATCTATAATATTCTGTGATCGTCACAAGTTGTGGGTATCAGGTTTCAAAAAATAAACCCCAAGGTTAAGTTTACGAAAGCCCTTAGCAGCCACTCTTAACTGCCTTCGCTAGGTGAAGTTGGTAAAAAAAAAAAAAAAAAAAAAAAAAAAAAAAAAAAAAAAAAAAAAAAAAAAAAAAAACCTTCATGTTGTCTGTAAGGAAGCAGGCTTCCCCGTCTACCTGCGTGAATAACTTGGACGAGACTTGAGTTTTTGACTGTATAGAAACCTGTAAAAATATTAATTTCGAAGGGCAAGAAACAGGTGAGTTCTGTGACTAGTTTGGAAAGATGCAGGAATATAACATTAGTCTGGAGCATACGTGTCTGAAATGTTTATATTCCCTTCAAACATATGTCTCCTCTCTGAGAAAGAGGGGGATCAGCAGGTACCATTTACAGATGCTCTGATAATGGCTGATCGAATGTTTGATAATCTCTCGTTGCAAACAAACAAAATCTTGACTCATAGTTTATTTTTAAAAGCTTAGGTTAAATTTAGGGCTACACTATTGAAATGTCGTTTTCATCAATCTAAACATTGTGTAACTGTTAGAATAATTTGGTATCAATAAAAAAAAATTGACGTTTCTTCTTGATTTTTCTTATCGTTACCCAATAATCAAACCATGTGGATATTCCCCCTTAGGCATGTCGGTATTTCCCTGGGTAGCGGGGAAATACCGACACTTGGTAGCATAAAAAATTTGTAAACAATGCTTCCCTTATATTTTTATTAGATGTATATTACCCAGTCGATCGGAAAAAGTTTCAATAGATTGGTATTACCTACCACAGGTAGAAAAATAGTTATGGTAAAAAATATAAAATAGAAACTGTGTTAAGGTGTCATCATTCCCCCTGTTTACCCTACTTCCCTTATAACGTAGGCGTCACGCCAGAAGATTAAAATAATATTCAAAACCTGATACAGACTTTCAATGCTACAGCAATGAACTATAATACGGCCACGGACAGAGCAGATAAAAGCAACCACTAAAGTTATTTATGGTCGCAATTAATTAAAACAAATCGTATCAAGCTGCCTAGAATCTCTTATATGGCGCAGTAAAAGTGTAACTATCGAAAGCCAATAAAATACACCAACCGCAATAAGGCCACGCGTTTTTTCATTATTCAGAAATCACAACGGTCACCGTCAAACGAAAGAAAAAAGTGAAATCAATATTTCAAGAGTAACTGAACGATAAAACAGAATAATTTTGGATCTTTTCATAAAATTGAAAACATAGTCACAGTCGTAAAAGAATATAGTAAATTCAGGAATGAACAGATAGTGACTGAAAGAAGAACGGTAAAAATAGCAACGACCATAGCAGAAAGGAAAGAAAATGCTATTAAAAGATTACAAGCAGTTTAAAAAAAACTATAAAATGTATTAAAAAGAGAAGTAAAAACGATTTAGGCAATAACATACAAATAAAAGAGGTGAAATCAAATAATGTTGCTGGATAAACAATTTTATTTCGTCCCGTATCTATGTAATGGAGAAAGCAGAAAAAATACTAGTTTTGGTTTACAGTACAAGAAGGTCAAAAGTGGTTACTGCAATCTGCCGACTGTCGTCTACTCCAAGATGAAAATAAAGATAAATTTATCAACAGCATCGGCAAAATAGTAACATTTAAGAAACCCAAGCTTCAGAAAAAACTGTAGGAACAATACTTTTCAGTCTATTTGAAGAGAGAGTAGTTTTGCCATACCAATAGACTGATGGTGCTAACACATTCTATTATGAAACGCTGGAGCGAGGCCAAAGACTTTACATCTAAAGCACAGACAGCACTTCATGGACATGAACCTTGGGCTACAGAGAGACTGCTAAGAGAAAAATCTGAGTTGTCGCGATGAACAACTAGGTGAAAATCAACATATGAGAACGGATGGTGGTAGCTGTTTTGGATGGTTCTACGCAGAAAATTATTATATATAGAGAGAGCCAGGAGACGATGCGAGGCAAGGAGCTGGAAGCAACTAGACCATGACCTTTCGAAGGAGCCATGCTGGCATTCGTCTGTAGTGATTTTTGGAAACTAGGGAAAACCGAAATCTGGTTGGCCAGACGGGGATTTGCACCCAGGTCTTGCGGAAAGTCAGTCTGGAGCGTAACCAATCATCCACCGATCTCAGTATGTGCGGTGAATTCAGTAACAATATTGCACGTTCTTCGTCCTGGGCAATATCACATTAGCTCACGTGACGTCATAACAGTTCAGTGGCCCTTATTGCTCTCGCTATATCCTGACAAGTAACTAGAAATCTCTTGGCCATGACATTTTCAGTCTGGCTTTGACTACTACAAACGTCGTACTTTATCAAGGCAGCTAAAAGGTAGGTGATGACCAGAGTCAGGCATTTCCTTTGGGAGATAAGCCAGCCGCATGCACTAACGTTTTGTATTCACATTTTTAGTAGCTCTTCAAACTCTCGTCTTTGCTCGTTGTTTATTTTTGAATGAAAATGTTGTCTTTGCAACACACAGCATTGAGTCTTACAGTCAAGTCATAATTTAGGCACTTGATGGCTGTAATGTTACTAGAACCTAAGTATTTTCTGTTCTTTATGGATTAACGTACATTGTACGGAATCGGTAGCACTGAGAATATGTTGCTTTATGGTAAAAGTAAGAGGCGCAGGTGATTTAAAATATAAGCATTAAATTTTCAATTACGGAAACATTAAAAACTTATTATGGAACTATATAAGAATTGGAAGGGCTGTCTCGTAGCGCAGTAGACAAGGCGCTCACCTTTAAAATGTAAGATCCCGTTATGGGAAGATCACACGATGCTGCAGAACCGAGATATTGATACAAATGTTGATATGTATAGCCGGTTCCGCATTTAGGACTAACCAAAATGTCGAACGTTAGCTTTCCCTTTTTGCTTCATAAAATATATCGTCGCTGTTTTGAATACAATTTACTTCAGGGTTAAAATTACTTTATTTCATCTTTCTTACACATATCTCATTAATAAGCCCCGGATTTTTAGGTTCTAAAAAACCAAATTTAGGTTTATTCAACTCACTTTTTAGGCTTTTATAGGTTTTTAAAATTCTGATTTAGGAACTTAGACGTTTTTAAGGGAAATAAAATTTAAAACAAGCTATATATCCCCGCAGGGGCCTGGTACGCAAGTGCCAGGTACGGGTTTGGCGAACCCGCGGTGCCCGAGCTGGAAACTTGTGAGCGCCGCAAGTTTCCCACACCGTAAACTCCTATCATGCTTCAACGACCACCGCAGGGCGTGGCGGTGGAACGTTGTGTGCCTAGGAGAACGGGGATCTTGGCTTCATCGCCCGGATTGCGAGGACGGAACAAACCTCTATAATAAACCCCTCAACCTCAAGGTCAGACACGTGCCGAGGAGGCGAATGAGTGATGAGGGAAATCACTCGCTAGCGTGCAACCTCAGGGGCACCTGCGCACCCCTGTTGTATTAGCATTTCTGTTTAAATTGGTTATACTCGTGGGACCAAAATTAAGACTCACAACAAAACCAAACCAACCTGCGGTACGGGTGTGCCGCAGGCTAATTTAAATACACCCAGTTCAAAGAAACGGGTGAGGGTTGATAGCCCCCCTGCATCTGACAGTGATAGTAACAGAAAAGTTTGTTCAGTACAGAACGCTTTTGTAATTATGGAGAAAATTGAAGGATCGTTTGAAAAGGTGTCACCCTTCTATATCTCAAAGGGTCTAGAGGGTCTTTTTGGTACCCTTAACACTGTTAAAAAACTGAGGAATGGGACACTGCTGCTGGAAACAGTCACCAGTAAGCAAGCTACCCTACTGCTGAATTGTAAGAAGCTCGGGGAGTTCGCCGTAAAATGCGAACTCCACAAGTCCCTAAATTCCAGTAAAGGCGTGGTCACCTGCCGTGACGTTATGGATTTAGGGACTGACGAGCTTCTTAAGGAATGGAAATCAGAGAATGTGATCGAGGTACGTCAGATCACACGAAGGGTGAATGGCAATCTTGAAAAGACTGCCACCTTCGTCCTGACGTTTGACACTCCAGTATTGCCCAAGAATATCAAGGCCGAATATTTAAACCTTAACGTCCGTCCGTATGTTCCGGACCCGATGCGCTGTTTCCAGTGTCAGCGGTTCGGACATACGACGGCGTCATGTAAGGGCAACCCCACATGTGGAAACTGCGGGAAGGGCGCACACGAGCCGGGTGTCAGTTGTACGCTTCCACAGGCTTGTGTCAACTGCTCCGGTTCGCACCCCGCCTGGAGCAGGGAGTGTCAAGTGTATCCTGAAGAACGCAAGATACAGGAGCTGAAGACCAAAGAGCGGATTCCTTACGGGGAAGCTAAGAAGAAGGCGAAGTTACTTGCCGCCCCAGTATTTGCAACAAGTTTTGCTAAGATGGCTTCAGCTCCCGTCAGGAAACAGAGTGTTGCTACCCAGACGTTCGTTGCAGACATCGGCACA
Source organism: Vandiemenella viatica (assembly GCA_031002005.1). Taxonomy (NCBI): domain Eukaryota; kingdom Metazoa; phylum Arthropoda; class Insecta; order Orthoptera; family Morabidae; genus Vandiemenella; species Vandiemenella viatica. Next base: position 70,986,729 of record JARYHS010008074.1, read on the forward strand.
AGCACTACGTGCTCGTGTCAGTGCAAATGCGGTGCCAAACCCACTAAGGTCTTAACGCCTAAGACCGCGGACGTCGGTAGCAACACGTCTGCGACCTCGATCACACCAGCAGCAGTGAAACAGGACCCACCAGCAGTAGCAGTGAAATTACCAGCACCTCCAATACCACCACGTGCCGTGAAAGCAGTAGCACTACCAACTGCTATCAACGTTCCTGAAGGCGACTTGAAGACACGGGGTCCGAGGTTTAGGCTGACGGACCCGACTCAGTTCGTTAAATCTCCGTCTTCGTCCCCTCCCAGATCACCTGGTAAAAGGGAGAAAAAGGGAAAGAGGTCGAGAAAGAAGGGCAAGGAGGTAGTCGAGGAGGACGCTGAGTCGGAGACGTCAGACTCTTCAGAACCAGAGGAAACTGCAATGCTGGTGGATGAGTCTGATCCCGTTCCTCAGCGGGCAATGACCAACGACCCACCCGAACCGAGGCGGGTGAAACCAATTTTAGGCAGATCGGTCTAATTTTAAGACTGATGGGTGGCCTCTTTACAGCCACCCAATCCATATGCATGGTTTTTATTTTTTGTATTGTTATTATTCTTGTCTGTCTGGCCAATACACAGCCAGCAAGACATGTAGTGTTTTTTATCCTCTCTTGAACCTGTTTGGCCCCTTTACAGCCTTACAGGTGTTGTACGGTTTAAGTCATTGTGGCCGCTTTAAAGCCACGTCTGATTTTATGACTTATTTTATTTGCTGTCTGTATGGCCGACCCCTTTACAGTCGACCATGCAGGCAGTATTTTAGTACTTTCATAAGCCACAGCAATAGCTGGTAATTTTTAGGGCGCTATTGGCCCTGCCGTCAACACGCCCTAAAGCAATTACAATAACGTTTTTAGTTTTAGGGGCAGGCGTTGGCCTGGCCAACGATCTGTCTCTCATTTTTAACAACGAGAGCAGTAGTGTGGCGAGTGTTTTTAAATTTGTGTATTGGACAGTCTATTGCCTAAAATTTTAGGCAGATTGGCCTAGTTTTATGATGTATGGGTGGCCTCTTTACAGCCACACATCTATTTGCATTGTTTTTATTTTTTATAATTTTAATATCTTAATAATTTATGTCTCGCTGGCCTCTATACAGCCATCGAGACATGTAGTGTTTTTAATTATTTTGTGAACCGGTTTGGCAACTTTTCAGCCATCCAGGTGTTTTATGGTAATCAGGTCCTAGTGGCGCGTTTAAAGCCATGTTCTTTTTTAATTATTTTATTTGCTGTCCGTATGGCCGAGACATTTACAGTCGACCATGCAGATGGTATTTTAATATTCTTTTAGCAAAGTATTAGCTGGTCATTGTTAGGGCGCTAATGACCTCGCTGTCGACGTGCCCTAAAGCCACAATAACAACAACAACAACAACAAGCTATATATACTGCCATAGTGTTAAAAACATTGTGACTTTATAATACAATGTCAAGTATTCCTTAAAAACTTCTAACATGACATTGCTCGATCACTTTAAAACATGCGAAATAAACCATTATTATTTACAAACATTTCGTCTTTATTGTGTATGGTAAACAACTCATTTAAAACTTCTAATATGGCACTGAACAATGAAATATTTTGACAGATTTTCAGGAGAAAACCCTCCTCTCTCTTGTGAGAGCTTCACACAGACGCAGGTTAAACGAATCTTGTGCACCCAGCTTTGAACTTGTAATAAAACTCTGCTTCTGTTCGGAAGCATTTCTCCTGGTAACATTTGCCAAATGAGTTGGTGAATTCTGATACTGTAGTACGTGGGATCTTTTTTCTACAGGCACCTATATAGAAGGTTAACATAAAATAGTCCACCTGAATATAAAACCCCGGATAATACCCAGTTAATATTATGAAATTGCTCCAGGAGTCTAGATTCTGTCACTTTAGAAATAAAAATAAATAATTTTTTTTTAAATATAAAAGATATACGTATATAAAACAAATTAAACTTACTGGTTTTATACATTCTTGACAATATATAATTTTCCCATCTGTAGAAAAGTTCTTATCCGTTGCAATGCACTCTCGCAGGTGACTACTTCTTGAGGATTTTTCTGTTTAGGCATGATGGCTTTTAATTAAGGGACTAAAAGTATGTAGGCCTACACAATGTTTTAATTTTTGTGTTTCCTTTGAACAACTGTTAATTTCTCAGAAAGGGTTTGCGTTCCTGAGATTATTAATGTTTAACATACTATGTTTCTAACTTGCTTTGACAATTTGTTTCTACAGTACTGAATGTAAACCTTTGTAATAATGTGAAGTTACCACACCGCATTATTGCAGCTTTTCTCAATGTTACCGTCAACAATGAGGTTAAAACACATCAGTTAATATTGTGGTGAACAGTTATTCCAATTTTAAAATAAATCCATTTGTTTTACACGTAAACGTAGTGCATTTACACTCCAAGTTCGGCTTCACCCTCGGACTATGCGAGGGATCATTCCTATAATGCTCACATTTACAGTGTCTTGATTGTAGGATTCACGTAGTAATAGATACAGCTGGGGATGGTGACTGGCCGGATCACGCATGTGACATTAACTTGGATCGATGTAGAAGAAGAAAACGAAATTTTTGAGAAGGAAGGGGGAAAAGGAAGCGGCCGTAGCCTGTCAATGAGGCTCTGTTCCAGTATTTGCGTGGAGGGGAAAAGGAAAACCACGGAATACCATTTCAGAACAGCCGACGGTGGGGTTCGAACCCATGGCGTCTGCCGAGTCCAGATTACTCGCACAAGGCCCGTGCCGCTAAGCTAATCCGGTCGGACATTTGTTTTACTTAAGTAAGAAAATTACAGTCGGACTGGATCAGTACATTTGATTAGGTTCTTTTAGGTTCTAAAAACCGAATTAGGTCATTTTAGGTCATAACATAAAAATTAGGTTATTTTAGGTCCTATTAAATTTACGAATATTATTAGTTTATGCAAAAGACGAAAAAGAAAGTTGAAATTTCTAGAATATTAGGTTGGGAACAAAATAGGTTCGAACCTAAGAATCCGGGGCTTACTCATTAATAATTCGTTCCATGTCTTTATTATTTAACATTCACTTTCCACCTGAGAAGGACCGATTTCGAGTAGCCGTTGTAAATGCTGTCATTGTGGTGCAAGGCAAAGTTGCCTTTTGCTACCCCCGCAGGGGCCTGGTACGCAAGTGCCAGGTACGGGTTTGGCGAACCCGCGGTGCCCGAGCTGGAAACTTGTGAGCGCCGCAAGTTTCCCACACCGTAAACTCCTACCATGCTTCAACGACCACCGTAGGGCGTGGCGGTGGAACGTTGTGTGCCTAGGAGAACGGGGATCTTGGCTTCATCGCCCGGATCGCGAGGACGGTACAAACCTCTATAAAAAACCCCTCAACCTCAAGGTCGGATACGTGCCGAGGAGGTGCATGGGTGAGAGGCAGATCACTCGCTAACGTACAACCTCAGGGGCACCTGCGCACCCCTGTTGTATTAGCGCTTCTTTTTAAAATGGTTTTAACTCGTGGGACCAAAATGAAGCCTCACAAAAAAACCACAAACCCCTGCGGCCCGGGTGTGTCGCAGGCTAAATAAAAATACACCCAGTTCAAAAAAGCGGGCGAGGGTTGAAAGCCCTCCCCCAGAACAAAGTAACAGTCACAGCAAGGGTTTTCTAATCGACAACTGCCTTCGTAATAATGACACGGGTGGAGGGATCTTTTGAGAAGGTCTCTCCATTTTATGTGAACAAAGGTTTAGAGGGTATTGCGGGTACCCTCAAATCGGTCAAAAAGCTGAGGAATGGGACACTGCTTTTGGAAACATCCACCCAAAGCAGGCTGTCCAACTCCTTAAGTGTGAGAAGCTCGGGGAGTTCGCAGTGAAGTGCGAACTCCATAAAACTCTAAATTCTAGTAAGGGTGTCATCACCTGTAGGGACCTTATGGATTTAGAGACCGAGGAACTCCTTAAGGAGTGGTCTACAGAACATGTGGTCGAGGTTCGTCAGATTAAACGAAGGGTTAACGGCAGTCTTGAGAAGACAGCCACCTTCGTCCTGACGTTCGACACTCCGACGTTGCCCAAAAACATCAAGGCAGGATATTTGAATTTGAATATCCGCCCGTATGTGCCGGACCCAATGCGCTGCTTTAAGTGCCAGCGGTTCGGCCATACGACGGCGACCTGCAAGGGTAACCCCACCTGTGGGAAGTGCGGAAAGGCGGCTCATGAGCCAGGCACGAGCTGCACGCTCCCACAGGTGTGTGTGAACTGCTCCGGGGCACATCCAGCCTGGAGCAGGGAGTGTCGATTGTATCTGGAGGAAAAAAAGATACAGGAGTTGAAAACGAAAGAGCGGATTTCGTATGGCGAAGCCAAGAAGCAATATAAGGCTCTGGCTCCACCAGTCTTCGCTACCAGCTTCGCGAAGACGTTATCAACTCCCGTCAGGAAAGAAAGTGTCGCTACCCAGACGTCCGTTGCGGACATGGGCACAAGTCCAATGTGCTCATGTCAGTGCAGATGTGGTGCCACACCCATCAAGGTCATTACACCTAGGACCTCGGACGTGGGTAGCAACACTCTGACAAACTCGACCACATCGACAGCAAGTCCACCAGTAAAAGCACAGCCATCCGTTACAGTAGCTACAGTCGTGGGTGCCTCTGCAACAGCAGAAAAGGCACCCATTGCAGAAGCATTACCTGCAGCAGACGTAGCAAAGGCAACGCCATCTGCCAGTAGCGGATGGCAAACTGTGCAGAAAGTTCGGGGTCCGAAATTCAAACATACGGACCCCACCATGTTCTTAAAGTCCCCTTCTACATCTCCTCCCAGTTCCCCAACTGGCAGGGAGAAGAAGGGGAATAGGCCTCGGCGGAAGAAAAATCCGCACGACTCCGAGGCCTTAGAACAAGTGTCGTCTTCGGACCCAGAAGACGACATAATGCTGGTGGACGAACATAGTTCCGTTCCTCAGCAATCGCATGCGCAGGACCCACCCGACCCGGGGCGGGTGGTTTTAAATAGGTAGAATGGCTCCCATACTTCAGTGGAACGTTAACGGCTTTCAGGCTCACAAAGAGGAAGTCCAACTCTTAGCACGGTCTGATCCTTTGTGTCTCTGTCTGCAAGAGACACATTTCAGACCGCTACACCAGCCAGTGCTAAGAGGATATGACATATTCCGAAAGGACGATACCGAGGGTGATCGAGCTAAGGGAGGAGTGGCGGTGTTGGTCCGAAACACTGTCCACTCCGAACCCGTTGCTCTCACCTCCACATTACAAGCAGTAGCGGTGAAAATACACGGTCCAATCCAACTGACCGTATGCTCTGTCTATCTGCCACCCAGTGTGTCTGTCGGCTACGACGACCTGGTTGGCATTATACGACAACTCACTCGGCCCTTTCTCCTTTTGGGAGATTTCAACGCCCACAGTGCGTTGTGGGGTTCCACCACCGATTGCCCCAGGGGCCGAGTGGTTGGTAGATTGATAGAGCAGGAGGAAATTTGTATCCTGAATACAGGGCAAATGACTCATTTCACCACTGCTACCGGTACGTCTTCTGCCATTGACCTTTCCTTGTGTTCCCCCTCAATAGCGGACTCCGTGCAGTGGGAAGTGGATCGCGACCTACATGGTAGCGACCACTTCCCAATTTGGATGCACGTCGAGTGTGAACGTGGAGGAGGAAATAACCGACGTAAATGGAACGTCAGTTGTGCAGATTGGCAGCTCTACTGCCGTGCTGTACAACTGCAACCCTGTGGCAGTATACAGGAGAAGGTGAATCACTTCACAGAAGTGATTCACCGTGCAGCTGACGTTTCCATGCCGAAGAGCTCCGGAACGCTGCGAAGGACGCCCGTCCCCTGGTGGAACGATGAATGTCGTTCCGCCATCCAGGGTCGCAGACGGGCGTTGCGTCGCTTTAGGTTGTGCCCCACATCTGACAACCTAGCAGCGTTCCGTATTGCCAGAGCTAAGGCGCGTCGAGTTATTAAGGAGAGCAAGAAGAGGTCATGGCAGAACTTTGTGAGCAATATAAATCGTTCCACGCCTTCGTCGAAAGTATGGGAGTCCATTCGCCGTATATCTGGAAGGTACTCCCGCCCACCAGTATCTGGGTTACTGGATCACGGACGGATAATTACTGACGAACGAAGCATAGCGCAGCTGATGGCGGAGAACTTCGCCGCCATCACTTCGTCCGCTAACTTTGACCCTCGGTTTCAGCGACGTAGAGTCGCTGCCGAGAGGCGCCCGCTGTGCTTCGATTCGTCGAATTCAGAGGCCTACAACTGCCCATTCACATCTTGGGAGCTGGAGTCAGCGTTGAACAGCGCAAATGACACTGCTCCAGGGCCTGATTTGATCCAGTACCAGATGCTGAGGCATCTCAGTAAGGATGCTAAAAAGTACCTTCTAGATATTTTTAACGACATTTGGACCGGAGGACACTTCCCCGACTCGTGGAAAGAAGCAACATTAATTCCCATTTTAAAACCTGGCAAGGACAAATTGTTGCCAGGTAGTTATCGTAGTATTGCCTTGACTAGCTGCGTGGGGAAGACACTGGAGAGGATGGTGAATCGCCGCCTCGTCTGGTGTCTTGAATCCCGTAATCTCCTGAGCCGCTTTCAGTGTGGATTCAGGAAGTTCCGTTCCACCTTGGACAACCTGATCCTCCTGGAGGCGGCAATACAGGATGCGTTCATCCGCAGCCAACACCTCGTGGGTGTTTTTTTCGATCTTGAAAAGGCTTACGATACTACCTGGCGGCATGTGATTTTAAAACAGTTACATGAATGGGGTTTTAGGGGAAACCTACCCCGTTTTTTAAAATCATTTTTATCTGGTCGTTGCTTCCGGTACCGAGTCGGTGGTGAAGTGTCTGATCTTTTTATTCAGGAAAACGGTGTCCCTCAGGGGTCAGTTTTAAGCGTTACGCTCTTTGCCATTGCTATTAATAGCATAGCAGCCATTATAAGGAGTCCCCTACGGTACTCCTTATATGTGGACGACTTTTTAATTTTTATTGTATCGTCCAGCCTGAGAAGCGCTGAGCGGCAGTTGCAACTCACGCTGAACAGGCTGGATGAATGGTCAGTGCACACCGGTTTTCGTTTCTCCGCTGAGAAAACCCGGTGTGTACTTTTTACTCGCAGCAGAAGCCTTTTACCAGAGCCTCACCTTACCCTGAGGAACACCGTTTTAAGTTTTAGTGATACTGTTCGATTTCTGGGCCTCATTTTTGACACAAGGCTTAACTGGCTTGCGCATCTAAAAGATGTGAGAGCCAGGGCCTTAAAAGCTCTTAATCTTTTAAAATGTCTGTGTGGCAGGTCATGGGGCGCTGACCGCTCCTGCCTGCTACAATTTTACAGAGCCTTTGTACGGTCGCGGTCTGGAATACGGTTGTATCGTCTATGGTTCGGCACGGGACAGCTATCTGCGTATACTGGATAGTGTCCACCATGCTGGAATTCGGCTCGCCACGGGTGCATATCGCACCAGCCCTATTGTCAGCATTTGTGCTGACTCGGGCGAGCCGCCGCTTACCATCCGCCGGCAACTCCTCATGGTGCGACACTACCTGCACGTTGCCATAACACCTGGCAGTCCCGTGCACGACATAGTGCTCCATCCCAACTACGAGCGGCTCTATACCAACCGGCATAGAGCCACTAAACCGTTCAGCTACCGTACAAAGGCTATTTTAGAACAATATGGATTCGAGCTTCCTTCTTTTTATCACCAGGGTTGGAGTAAATCTCCTCCCTGGCTTTTAAAGAGGCCCAGAACAATTTTAGAATTATCGCGGCACAACAAGCTGTGTACCGCGGATAATGTTTTTATCAGAATTTTTAGAGATGTTTTAAACCAGTATCACACGTTTACCCCGGTGTATACGGATGGGTCTAAGCAGGCTAACGGAGTTGGTTGCTCCTGTAGTGTTCCCTCGAGCGACTTACACATTCAAATTAGACGGCAGGTGCAGCGTTTACACCGCCGAATGCTATGCCGTGTTGAAGTCGCTCCAGCATATGAAAGTAATGCGCGATAAGTTGTTCATCATATGCTGTGATTCCCTCAGCTGTATTCAGGCCATAGGAAATATGTATCCAGCAGATCGTCTAGTCCAGGACATCCAGGACGCCCTCCTTTCCCTCCAATCTCGTGGAAAGGAGGTATTATTCTGCTGGGTACCGGGCCATGTGGGAATCAGGGGGAACGAGGCAGCTGATGTAAGCTGCCAAGTTAGCCTGCGACAAGGTCAGAACCGACTTTGAACCGGTCCCAAAGTCAGACCTTGCCTCGGCGGTGAAGAGATTCGTTTCTGATGTTTGGCAGAGGCAGTGGCTGGAAGTTGAGCATAATAAGCTCCGGCTGGTCAAACCGACCGTTCAGCCGTGGAGCAGCTCCTTCCAGCGGGCGAGGAGGGATGAGGTTCTCCTTACTCGCCTCCGAATAGGGCACTGTCCTCTGACGCACAGCTTTCTTCTCCGCCGAGAGGACCCTCCGGAATGTGATGCTTGTGGCGTACCTTTGACGGTACGCCACATTTTAACCGAATGTGTATTGTTTTTAGATTTAAGGGCAGACGTTGGCTTAGCCAACGATCTGTCCCTTATTTTAAACGATGACGGTGACAATGTGGCTAAGGTTTTAAAGTTTTGCAGCTTGGCCGGTCTTGTCCCAAAAATTTTGGGCAGATCGGCCTAGGTTTTAGATTGGATTGGTGGCCATTTACAACCACCAATCCAAGTACATTTTTACTCGTGACACTGCTTATATGGCTGGCCCTTTTACAGCCAGCCAGCTAACTTGTTTTTTAAACTGGTTGGCCCTTTTACAGCCAACCAGTTAATGTATGCGTTTTAATATTTTATTTCCTTGTCTCAGTTTTATATTTTAAGTTGCCGTCTGTGTGGCCGATCTCTTTACAGTCGGCCACGCAGACGGTATTTTAGTTAGTATGTTAGTATTTTATTGTGCTGTCTCTGTGGCCGACCCCTTTACAGTCGGCCACAGAGACGGCAATTTTGCCACAGTTGTCACGACTGGTTGTTGTTAGGGCGCTAATGACCCCGTCGTCGACGCGCCCTAAAACCCTAATAATAACAACAACAACAACAACAACCTTTTGCTACCGGCGGACGCCGGAGATTACAAAATGTAACGCTACTAATGGAAGCGCCTTGCTCGTCCCAGATTCCACATGCACTTGTGGCGAGATCCATACTATGGTGCATTTGCTGTCGTGTCCACAACTAGGAATGAATGTGTCTCAATCAGGCCTTCAATCAGCCAGTGAGAAAGCCATCGCATTGGCGACAAACTACCTTGTGTTTGAGGCTGTCGTCCACACGAGATGAAGATTTCAGTACGTAATGCTACACGGACCATTAGACATCTTCTCGAAAACTCGAATTTCCTTTTTTTTCCTCTGTTGCTTACAACTATGACGTCACTACCATATTTTCCTTGGCAAACCAATGATAATCATAACATTCAAATCAAGCTTACAGGCTAGCCAACCCAGTCATTATTGCATATCTTAATACTCTTATACGTACTGAGTCGTCCGCCTAGCATGCTAATACGTCATCGAACACATACCACTTCGTATACATCAACATTCTGGTAGTTACCTCACATATGCCTCCATTTCGGAGCATATCTTCTCTATTTTTCCAAAAGATCATTTTAATAATATGAAATGTTAAACATCATATCAAAATGCAAAATATCTAAACTAACATATTAAACTCTATTCCATTCCACATTTTATGACAGTTCTTGAAAATTTTCTTTGTAAAATACAAGTCCAAAACTTTATTCAGTTGAACTATCAGTGAATTCATTTTTCGTTACAGGCACGTTATTTCCATTACATTGCTACAAAATACATAAAATGCTTATAATACTACAATTACACTTCATAAAGTGATATTATTGTAGTCAGCCATTTAAAACATTAATGTTAAAAGTCAATCAGTCCCATTTGACTGAAAAATAAAAATATAATCACGCTACCAACCAACAATATTACCAAAAAATCTAACAGGAATCGGATTATCTAATAACACATTTAATGTGGTTAAAACATGTATTACCTTATCATTTTTTTACTGCCCTATCAGTGTTTTCGTGCCTTGTATAGTTTAAGATCTTTTTTTTTTTTACGCCTCATCGACGGCTAAGGTCATTAGAGGCGGGATGGGACTGGGGACAAGGAAGGAGAAGGAATTCGGCCATGGCATTTTTGAAGGAAGCATCCCGGCATTCGTCTGGAGTGATTTGGGGAAACCATGGAAAACCCAAATCTGGATGCCCGGACGGGGATCCGAACCCGCGTCCTCCCGAATGCGAGGCCAGAACGTTAACCGTTCACCCACCACGCTCGGTGTTTTAGATTTCACTTCATGCCGCAATCGAAAGGCGTTTTCGACATTAGACGGAGTAACAAATATTTGTTTGGAAGAGGTTTTCATATAATTACAAAATATCCGTAATATACATCAAAAAATTTCTTCGCCTCTGCTTTTATATCACTTGATTTTTCTTGTGTTGTAACTAACACTAAATCACCGACGTAGAATTCAATCAGCTTAACCCTCTGGTTATGTCTTTTGTTTTATTTCCTCAGCCTTGATGATCGAGTTTCTTTAAATTTCACTACATTCCTCGCTTTGTTCACTGAAGAGCCAAAGAAACTGGTGCACCTGCCTAATATCGTGTAGGGCCCCCGCCAGCACGCAGTAGCGCCGCAACACGACGTGGCATGGACTTGACTATTGTCTGAAGTAGTGCTGGAGGGAATGAGAAGAGACAAAAATCAAGGAATTAAGGGAGAAAAAAGATTGACAATATTGCAAATATTGATAATTATTCCTTACAATCACCAAAACCATCACGAGTAACTAACACGTCCAGCAACAGAGCTTATGAAATTTGTAAAGGATTTGAAAAGTACACCACTTGTATAGTCTAGAGGCCCACAGGTCCTAACTGCGGCCCAGGCACACCTATACCAGTTTCTTTGGCTCTTGAGTGTAATATACTTCCACTCCTAGCGTCATCCTCATCTTACTTCTTTCTTTGTATTTAATTGTGTCTCCATCCACATCATGCATATTCAGAAGACATTTCTTTCTCATTTTGCTCTTGTACATTTTTCTACCCCTTTTTTCTTCCTCTCTTATCTCAAAATTTATGTCATAGTTGCCCCAAATAACATGTTTTTCACGTATTTGATTTTACTACTTTGCTCCGAATGTGCTGGCAAATCGCTTCTATAGCTATATGCTTTTGCGAAAATGGCTGGCGAAATCTCCCCCCCCTTCCTTGATATTAATTTTAGGCAATTTGAGCTGACTTTCAATGGTATTACTACCAGATATTGTTTCACGTTTTTCAACTCCTCCACATGTATTACTTTAAACTTTCCTAGTCACGTTCCAATCTACTTATTCTGCCGCCTTATGCCTGTACTTTATTTTCAACTTGCTTGACTTCTTGTTTTATTTCATGCGTTTTATCCATCGATTGATTTCCTTGACTGAAATGAGTCTCCATATTGTTCTCAATTTCTTCTTTTAAATCACTGTATTTCTTATCCTTCTGCCCTATCAGTTCTACAATTTTTTCGTCCAAGTTTGATTTCATATTATCAATACTGTCGACTACCACTTTCCTGACTGAACATTCTCGCCCTAGGATATAAGTCTGCACTGCATTTATTGGTGCTTCCACTTCTTTGAATACCATAACAATCTGCTTCATTGTACCACGTAATTTTTCTTGTGACTTTATTCCCTCCTCTTGTAATCTTAATGCAGGAATTCGACTTACCACAGGTTCTTATCGCAACAGCCCCATTCCCTGCATATATGCAGAGGCTAGTGAGCCGCCGCTTGTCATCCGTTGGCATCTCCTCATCCATGGAAAACCATAATCTGGATGGCCGGACGCGTATTCCATCCGCTTCGCCATTATTTACCCGTTCGTTTGGGCTGTGGTATTGAAGGATGTTGTCTCTCGACATTTCCTTCTCATCGTTTATGATAGTTCACTTCTTTTCTATTGATGCGTCGTCTGGTTGGCTATTTTATTGGATCAGTGACAGTGGACGTTTATGGAAATCAATTTCTGTTGTATATGTACCTAGATTACTGATGAGTGGGTTGTTGTTTTTGTGTGCGGATCTGTAGAAGGTGGCTGCGCTTTCTTGAAACCTTTGCTGAATTGTTTGGAGACCTGTTGCTTCATGGAGGTCATGTGTTGGGAATCGTGATGGCAGATGTAGGGCCCGTTTGAGGGCTCTGTTTTGTATGACCTGCAGTTTATGGATATTTGTCCTTGAAGCATACCCCCACACTGGGCATGCGTATTCAATGACTGGTCTTATTAAGCTGCAGTAAATTTTTACTCCAGTCGCTGGCGCCGAAGTACCGTCTCGGTTTAATAGTGGATACAGCTGTTGAAGTCTCGCGCTGGCTTTTCTCTTTATTTCTTCTATGTGCGTGCGCCAAGTTAGTTTGGCATCTAACGTTACACCAAGATAGCGTGCGGTATTTTTCCATGGAATGGGCTGTCCCTGGAGCGTCACTTGCGGATGAACTGCGTTTCTCTTTCCTCGTCGGTGTGCTAGCATGATGGCCTGCGTCTTTTCTGGGTTGATGGCTATACGCCATCGTCTTGCCCAGGCCTCAATCTTATTCAGCGCTTGTTGCAGGCGATGTGTGGCGAGTTCCCTTTTTTTGCTGCTGGAGAAAACTGCCGTGTCGTCGGCGTACTGAGCTGTTTTGACACCTGCCGTTTCCGGGATATCCGATGTATACAGTGAGTATAACAACGGTCCCAGAACCGATCCTTGAGGCACTCCGGCGTTTGTTTTTCTTCTCGAGGAGAGAGCTGTCCCTACCCTCACCCTGAACGATCTTCCCCGCAGGTACGATTCTAGCAGCTGTACGTATGGCCCGGGGAAACCCAGCTCAAACAGCTTGCATAGCAGCCCGGAGTGCCATACGGAATCGAAGGCCTTCGCTATGTCAAGAAGCACTAGTCCACAGAAGTTCCGGTGATTGAAAGCCTTAGTCGCCTCCTCGACCACTCGTAGGAGTTGGTGGGTGGTAGAGTGCTCCCGGCGAAACCCCATCTGATGGTTTGGGATGAGATTTCCTTCATCGATGATCTTCTTCATCCTTGTGAGCAGTATTCTTTCGAATATTTTACTAACCGATGGAAGCAGGCTAATAGGACGGTAGTGCTGGGGAAATACAGGGTCCTTGCCGGACTTGTGTATCCCAACGACTATTGCCTGTTTCCAGCATTTTGGGAAGGTCCTTGTTCTGAGAATAGTGTTGAAAACTTCAGCCAAGTATGAAAGAGCTTCCAACGGTAGGTGCTTTATGAGGATATTATTTATTCCATCTATTCCTGGTGCTTTATTGGGATGAAGTCTCTTGATGCAGTTTTTGATTTCTGAGACGTCAACTTCTGGGATGTGCTGTGCATCGTCGGTGGCGGCTGCCTCCTTGTAGGTTCTCAGTCTCCGCCTAATTTCAGTCACCTGTTCTTCGTCTATGTCTGTATCTAAGGGGAGAAATGCTTCTCAAAGTTGTCTGCAAGAGCATCCGCCTTCTCCTGTGGGAGGTAGACTAGGCCCCTTTCTCCGTGGAGTGGAGGAAGTCTTTGCTTCCGCTTCGTAAGTCTCCTTGTCTGTATCCACAGGGAGTCCTCATTGGGCCGTATCATTGAAAACTCTGGCCTCCCATTCCTTATTTCTATGTTCTGTGAGGGCTGCTTTTAATTCCTTTTGAAGTCTATTAAGCAGGCTTTTGGTGTTTCGATTCCTCGTTAGCTTCCACTCTTTCATGACCCGGTTCTTGTGTCGGATCATGGCCAGAAGCTGAGGTGGAAGCTGTTGCATTGCGTGGTTGTTGGTTCGTTTCGAAGGGATGGTGGCTCCCGATGCTTCCTTCACGGTTGTTTCAAAGAACTTCAGGCTCTCCTCACATTTTCGTGATGTCTTGTTTCGAAGGCGTGGGCGATTATCTGTCGGTATCTGTCCCAGTTGGCGTGTTTGTAATACCGGAACAGTTTGCTGTTCAAGCTGCCATGGTCCTACCGCTATCTCGAAGAGTACAGGACAGTGATCGGACGACAGCCGGTTGATGGTGCTGGCTGCTAGGTATCCTGTGATGCCTCTACTGATGCAAATGTCCAAGACGTCGGGACGTCTTCCATTCGCCGGGTAGTGAGTAGGCTCTTCGGGGGCAGTTACATTCATGTTTAGCCTATCAGCCAGTCTCCTTAGCTGTCTTCCCGAACTGTTACACACTCGACTGTTCCAATCAGTGTGTTTACAGTTCAGATCACCACCTATGATCAGCCTGCCCCTTATGCTGGCCAGGTTGTTGATGTCTTCATCTTGTAACTGTGCTCGTGGTGGACGATAGGCTGATACAACAGTGATTTTTCCATTCGCGGTGGCTACTTCGACTCCCACCACTTCAAGTTGGTTCATTGGCGGGAGAGGCACTTGGTTGTGTGGGATTCCCCGTTTAATATATATAGCGACGCCACCGCCTGCTGTTGGTCGGTCATAGCGGTAGCAGTGGTAATTTGGTATTGCTACTCGGATGCCTGGTTTTAGATGGGTCTCAGACACCAAGCAAATGTCCACTCCTTGTTCATGTATAAAACTGTCTGAACTCAGTTGACTGGTTGTAGATACCATTTGCGTTCCACACACAAAACGCGATTCCATGTATATGAGGAGCTCTATCCATTATGTTCTTGGGTAGTGCTGGTGGTTGCAGCTAGAGCTGACGTAACTGCTGCCTGTATGTTCATTGGCAAGCGATTTAGCATCTCTATGATGTTAAGCATCATTTTCATCATGGTGTCCATCATTCCAGACAGTTTATCCATGAGGACCATGCACCAGGCTATCAGCTGCTCCTTGTTTACTTGGCTGGTTGGAAGGGGCAGGTTGGGTGCCGACCGTTTCTGCTCGATCCGCAGTCAGGTTATTTTTCCTATCTGCCTTGGTGTTTCGGCGTGGTTGGCGACCTGGTTTGCACAGGTGTCCGCGTATGTGCTCCCATTCTCACCGCTGGTTGGGTGTTTCTTATTATTCTTCTCACGTTTGGGGTTCTGCTTTTTCTGAGTCTGACGTGGGTCTTCTTTCTTGTTAATGTCATTTGGTTCTTCTTCTTGCTGGCCAGCCGTTGGCGGGATCTCCTGTTGATTTCTCTCTTGCGGTTTCTTTCGGCGTTGGAGAATTTTGTCTTGTTCCGCGGCCAGTCCTCTTTGTCGATCGCGGGCTTTCTTGTATGCCTGGCATCCTTTGTAGCTTGCGACGTGGTTTCCACCGCAGTTGGAGCATTTCGCCGTGTCACGTCCTCTCTGTGCCGTACATTGGTTGGAATCATGTTTACCAGCGCACTTGACACAAACTGGTGGCATTTTGCAATTCATTGCCACGTGCCCATAGAGCTGGCAATTGTAGCATTGAGGTGGTCCAGGTGATGAGCGGAGTTTTTTCTGTAGTTACTTTGAGGTGGCATATTGTCTCTAACTTGAAGATCTCTCTATTTTCTGGTGTGTCCGGCAAGACGGCGAGGAAAAGGGGCATTGCTACGTTGCTGCCCGGCCTCCTTAGTTGAGCTACTGTCTGGACGTTGAATCCTATCCCCCTTTAGCTCCTCTTTCAGGTCGCTGGCTGGAAGTGTTCTGGGTATTCCTCTGAATACCACTTTCAGCAGGGGTAAGGCCCCAGTTGGAAATGTGTAGTATGGGGTGCCCTTTTGCTGCAGCATCTCGGTGACCGCTGAGTAGTCGGCCACCGTAGTAAAAGTAAACTTGATTTTGTCCCCTCCTGCAGGACTTGGCTGCGAAGGGGTCCTTGACGACGGCTTCCACTTGGTCGTGCAGCGTCTTGAAATTTTCTTCGTATTGGACCACTATAGGTGGAATATGGGCCGATCTCTTAGCTGGCGGGGTTGGTGTTTCCTCAGTCTGCAGGGGCTGGAATGGATTGTTGGTTTCCATTACAAGCCCCGGGTCCAGTGCGAGTGGCGGCTTTGCTGTGCGGCGGGGTGTTATAAATCCTTCCGCGTCTGGTTGCTGCGCTTTGCGTCGGTTTCCTCCGCTTGCGGCAGCAGTCGTCTGCTTAGGGGTATTTGCTTTTTTGAAGTTTGTCTGCGGTGGTGTATAAGGCGTCTGGAATGGGAATGTTGCGGCCGAGTACTCGGTCGTCCCCTTCTTCTTCTTGTTCGCTTTCTTCTCTTTGCTGGCTGTAGCACTGGAAAGTTGTTGTACGGGCACGCTGACTTTCGAACCACTTGCGCGTTGTTCGTTCCTCGGTTGCTTTAGTTTCCCCGCTGTGATCGGAGAAGTTCTTCTCTTCGATGCGCGGGGGTCTACTGATCCGTGGGCAGGCTGGTTCGTCGTGAGCGTTATCCTTACAATTCCGTCGGGGTCCACCCTCAAGTCCTGTGGGAACTGCCTGGTCGTCGTCAGTGTTGTTCCGTCCGCTTCCAAGTCCGGTAGGGATAGCCGGGTCGTCACCATTGCCGCAGCTCCCGCCGGCAAAGTCGAGTGCGCTGGGGCACTCGACCCGCCTGGCGCGGAAGAGCGGCTAGCGTATTCCTTGTCGCACATCTACACGTTACGATGGTCAACTCGGAACGAACTGGAACTGCGTATTCCATCCACGTCCTGCCGAATAAGAGGCCTGAACGTCGCCACTCACCCGCCACGCTCGGTATGATTTGTTAGGATAGCGTTGGGATACCATTTTTGTACTAAAATATCAACCAGTGAGGTGATAACGTGAGAGATACAAAAAGTATTTTAATATACTTTTTTATTTTCGTAGATATAAATAACACCTACGGAAAATAATGTACAGTACTAAATAACAGAGAACAGGTGACAACCCTGTCTGTAATCCCCAAGTCACTTTTACGGAAATTTTTGAACATTGATTTCGGGAAACAATCACGTGAAAACGTTGAAGGAGACTGAAGACTGACTATGAACATGCACGTCACCCGGTCGAAGTATGAACAAGTGGGGGGAGGAGGGGGGAGCCGTCATTCGGCCGACTGTCGGTGCGGTGACGATGCCGACCAGTATCGTTCGAGAACGGCCCAATCTTAACATGTACGCGGACATCACTGTTGGACAAATTGAATCGGGACTCATCCGAAAATACTACATGCAACTACTCGGAACGCCAGTAGTGGCGTTCACACGCCTATAATAAATCTGTGCCGTTCATAGTTACGGGTCAGTGGTATCCAACACAATGGAATGCATACCACCAGTCGAGCCCTCAGCATACCGTGTCGAATCACACCTATTGCAGTACTTCAACACCGATGCAACAATGTGGGAGAAACAGTTCTTTCAGCTACAGGCATGCAGACAAGATGGCGGTCATCCCGTGCTGTGGTCACATTGTGTGGTCCAGTCCCACCACCACCACCTAGAGGAGAATATGGTGATGCCAGTTCCCGCTCGTTGTTGTGAACGGCACTCTTCTATCCACTGCTTCGACACACGCATCACTGTCGCAACAACATGCCCTGCACAAGCCGCAATGTCACGGTATGACAAACCCGTTTCCCGGAAAGCAGTCATTCTGCCTCTTTCAAACTTACTCACATGCTGATATTGCGCCCTTTGATTTCAATAAGGCATGCCGGCATTTGTTTGCACGTTCTTACTTCGTTCTCCACCGATTGAACGTGGTGTACCAGTGCTCTGTCCAGTCGCACGAAACAAAGCTCTTCTAGGCCTACGTGCACGCCATTTCTCTGCAATCTTCATCACTTTTTATAGTTCCAATGTTCTACACATTCTCCGATTTTGGTGTGATTCCAACCATTCCTCTGAGTGTTGCAACTTTCACAAATAATAGTGTAGATACCTCGTATTTTGTGAGCAAAATGAGTTTTTCGATGTAGCATTTGCTTAAGTCTAGCAGCGAAATTGCAATAAACATTAACAAAAATTCTAGTTAGCGCAACGGATAAGGACTAGAAGGAAAATGTCGCCAAAGGCATAAGTAAATATACCCTGAATCATATCTGTGAGGTCCGTGGGTAAAGCGGTTGCGGTTAGGTTGAAATGCGGCCTGGACCAGAAGGAAAATGACGTCAAAGGAACAAGCAAATACATCCTGGGCAACCACCATCTAATAATGTTTGTGAGGTCCAGAAGTTGCGGTTGGAATTCGACATGGACCAGAATTGTTGAGGCTATACTACGATAATCATAATCAGTTATTTTTACGCAGGTTGAAGAAATTTTAAGATTTTAATATAAATCCACTGGAAATTATTCGGTATCAGATACAGCTTCTGATATTTTTGTAGTGATGTCTTCGTTGTCACTTGCAACCATATCCTCGAGACGAGATCTTTTTGCCGGCTGAAGCAAACATCCAACTTCTGAATCTAAGATGGGTGCATCAGTGTCCTTTAATGTCAATCCTTCTTTCATTTCTCCATCTGTGAAGCCTGGTACACTTTTTTAATGTCCAGCAAAAATTGTATAATTGTTGAGCCTTCGTCTTCATACTTGTTCAATACATTTTGTCTGTACCAGTACAGTGCCATGTATTGGTGGAGAAGTTTGGTAGATCTTCGACATTTTATACTTGTCTTCAGTAATTTGTTTTGGTTTTCCAAATGATTAATAGTATTGCTCTTATCACATTTGTTAACAAAATCTCCAATACTGTGGTTTGTCTGCAAGTGAACTGTTGTTTTCGAGAACATTTTTTTCAATACACTGTACTGTTTGTCACTGTCTGTACATTTTTTTCACGTATTATTGTGAACGTACCTGTGGATGTACGGCCACAATTCCTTTTTTGCTTTTCGAATTTACTTTAAAGAATGTGCCAGACTTCCTTTCTTTACAGTACAAACCCAGTACAGTTATTGTCATCTGTTCCGTAAGACGGCCACGATTGTATTTTATTTTGGTAAGAAATGTTTCGTCTATCTGCACCGTCTTGCCTTCGCCACCGAGTACAATATCGGTGTGAGATGAAATTACTTCGGCTACTTCCGTACAGTAGCTGTAGAAGTCTACATGTGTACCCCAACTCAATTCTCAGCCATTATTTGAACAACTCCAAGACTTAAGATTGTCATAAACGTCAGATATCTTCATTTCGATGACGAAACTGATAATATTGGCAATAATTTTCCGAAAAGAATTTCGATAAGTTGATCCATCAAAGAATGAACCTGCACAAGGGTTGATAGTATTACGACACCACTTCTTTGCGTTCTTTGTTCTTCTCTACGAACATCATATCCATCCAAGCTTTTTCTATGAAGCATTTCCCCGCAGGGGCCTGGTACGTAAGTGCCAGGTACGGGTTTGGCGAACCCGCGGTGCCCGAGCTGGAAAATTGTGAGCGCCGCACGTTTCCCACACCGTAAACTCCTACCATGCTTCAACGACCACCGTAGGGCGTGGCGGTGGAACGTTGTGTGCCTAGGAGAACGGGGATCTTGGCCTCATCGCCCGGATCGCGAGGACGGTAAAAACCTCTATAAAAAACCCCTCAACCTCAAGGTCGGATACGTGCCGGGGAGGTGCATGGGTGAGAGGCAGATCACTCGCTAACGTACAACCTCAGGGGCACCTGCGCACCCCTGTTGTATTAGCGCTTCTTTTTAAAATGGTTTAAACTCGTGGGACCAAAATGAAGTCTCACAAAAAAACCACAGACCCCTGCGGCCCGGGTGTGTCGCAGGCAAATAAAAATACACCCAGTTCAAAAAAGCGGGCGAGGGTTGAAAGCCCTCCCCCAGAACGAAATTGCAGTAACGGCAAGGGTTGTTTAATAGACAATGCCTTCGTTATCATGACACGGGTGGAGGGATCTTTTGAGAAGATCTCTCCATTTTATGTAAACAAAGGTTTAGAGCATATATGGGCAACCCCCGGCCCCCGGGCCGGATCCGGCCCTCCGCCAGCTTCAATCCGGCCCGCGAGAGATTCAGAAATTTCAAATAAGCTTCAAACTCAAGTCTCTCATTAATTTTCATTTCATTTTTCTATCTGTTTTTGTTAATTTGCTTTTTGTATGTTTGATTATGCTATTGTAATTCTAATAAATAAAAAAATGTGTACATTTTTATCGCCTTTTTATTCACTACTACCTACTTATTTCTTACCTACGGCCCGCGATTTCTTACCTACAGCCCGCGGCCTGATTAAGTCCCGAAATTACGCCCTCAGCTAAGCAAAGGTTGCCCATACCTGGTTTAGAGGGTATTGCGGGTACCCTCAAATCGGTAAAAAAGCTGAGGAATGGGACTCTGCTTTTGGAAACATCCACCCAAAAGCAGGCTGTCCAACTCCTTAAGTGCGAGAAGCTCGGGGAGTTCGCAGTAAAGTGCGAACTCCACAAAACTCTAAATTCTAGTAAGGGTGTCATCACCTGCAGGGACCTTATGGATTTAGAGACCGAGGAACTCCTTAAGGAGTGGTCCAAAGATCATGTGGTCGAGGTTCGCCAGATAAAACGAAGGGTTAACGCCAGTCTTGAGAAGACGGCCACCTTCGTCCTGACGTTCGACACTCCGACGTTGCCCAAAAACATCAAAGCAGGATATTTGAATTTGAATATCCGCCCGTATGTGCCGGACCCAATGCGCTGCTTTAAGTGCCAGCGACCTGCAAGGGTAACCCCACCTGTGGGAAGTGCGGAAAGGCGGCTCATGAGCCAGGCACGAGCTGCACGCTCCCACAGGTGTGTGTAAAACTGCTCCGGGGCACATCGCGCCTGGAACAGGGAATGTCGATTGTATCTGGAGGAAAAGAAGATACAGGAGTTGAAAACGAAAGAGCGGATTTCGTATGGCGAAGCCAAGAAGCAGTATAAGGCTCTGGCTCCACCAGTCTTCGCTACCAGCTTCGCGAAGACGTTATCAACTCCCGTCAGGAAAGAAAGTGTCGCTACCCAGACGTCCGTTGCGGACATGGGCACAAGTCCAATGTGCTCATGTCAGTGCAGATGTGGTGCCACACCCATGAAGGTCATTACACCTAGGACCTCGGACGTGGGTAGCAATACTCTGACAAACTCGACCACATCGACAGCAAGTCCACCAGTAAAAGCACAGCCATCCCTTACAGTATCTACAGTCGTGGGTGCCTCTGCAACAGCAGAAAAGGCACCCATTGCGGAAGCATTACCTACAGCAGACGTATCAAAGGCAACGCCCTCTGCCAGTAGCGGATGGCAAACTGTGCAGAAAGTTCGGGGTCCGAAATTCAAACATACGGACCCCACCATGTTCTTAAAGTCCCCTTCTACATCTCCTCCCAGTTCCCCAACTGGCAGGGAGAAGAAGGGGAATCGGCCTCGGCGGAAGAAAAAACCGCACGACTCCGAGGCCTTAGAACAAGTGTCGTCTTCGGACCCAGAAGACGACATAATGCTGGTGGACGAACATAGTTCCGTTCCTCAGCAATCGCATGCGCAGGACCCACCCGACCCGGGGCGGGTGGTTTTAAATAGGTAGAATGGCTCCCATACTTCAGTGGAACGTAAACAGCTTTCAGGCTCACAAAGAGGAAGTCCAACTCTTAGCACAGTCTAATCCATTGTGTCTCTGTATTCAAGAGACACATTTTAGACCACTACACCAACCAGTGCTAAGAGGGTATGACATTTATAGAAAGGACGATACCGAGGGTGATCGAGCGAAGGGAGGAGTGGCTGTGTTTGTTCGGAATACTGTCCACTCCGAACCCGTTGCTCTCACCTCCCATCTACAAGCAGTAGCGGTGAAAATACACGGTCCAATCGAACTGACCGTATGCTCTCTCTACCTGCCACCCAGTTTGTCCGTCGACTACGACGACCTGGTTGGCATCATACGACAACTCACTCGGCCCTTTCTCCTTTTGGGAGATTTCAACGCCCACAGTGCGTTGTGGGGTTCCACCACCGATTGCCCCAGGGGCCCAGTGGTTGGTAGATTGATAGAGCAGGAGGAAATTTGCATCCTGAATACAGGGCAAATGACTCATTTCACCACTGCTACCGGTACGTCTTCTGCCATTGACCTTTCCTTGTGTTCCCCCTCAATTGCGGACTCCGTGCAGTGGGGAGTGGACCACGATCTACATGGAAGCGACCACTTCCCAATTTGGATGCACGTCGAGTGTGAACATGGAGGAGGAAATAACCGACGTAAATGGAACTTCAGTTGTGCAGATTGGCAGCTCTACTGCCGTGCTGTACAACTGCAACCCTGTGGCAGTATACAGGAGAAGGTGAATCACTTCACAGAAGTGATTCACCGTGCAGCTGACGTTTCCATGCCGAAGAGCTCCGGAACGCTGCGAAGGACGCCCGTCCCCTGGTGGAACGATGAATGTCGTTCCGCCATCCAGGGTCGCAGACGGGCGTTGCGTCGTTTCAGGTTGTGCCCCACATCTGACAACCTAGCAGCGTTCCGTATTGCCAGAGCTAAGGCGCGTCGAGTTATTAAGGAGAGCAAGAAGAGGTCATGGCAGAACTTTGTGAGCAATATAAATCGTTCCACGCCTTCGTCGAAAGTATGGGAGTCCATTCGCCGTATATCTGGAAGGTACTCCCGCCCACCAGTATCTGGGATACTGGATCACGGACGGATAATTACTGACGAACGAAGCATAGCGCAGCTGATGGCGGAGAACTTCGCCGCCATCACTTCGTCCGCTAACTTTGACCCTCGGTTTCAGCGACGTAGAGTCGCTGCCGAGAGGCGCCCGCTGTGCTTCGATTCGTCGAATTCAGAGGCCTACAACTGCCCATTCACATCTTGGGAGCAGGAGTCAGCGTTGAACAGCGCAAATGACACTGCTCCAGGGCCTGATTTGATCCAGTACCAGATGCTGAGGCATCTCAGTAAGGATGCTAAAAAGTACCTTCTAGATATTTTTAACGACATTTGGACCGGAGGACACTTCCCCGACTCGTGGAAAGAAGCAACATTAATTCCCATTTTAAAACCTGGCAAGGACAAATTGTTGCCAGGTAGTTATCGTAGTATTGCCTTGACTAGCTGCGTGGGGAAGACACTGGAGAGGATGGACCCCATCTGCTGCAACTGTGGCGGACATCGCGCAGCCTGTTACCGCGGATGTCCTAGCAGGAAACGATGGTTACAGAAGAGACAAGTAACATCAAGTGCTGAGTCGGCGCCCGACCCACAGAGGGAGTCAACCGCAGAAAAGGGCTCGACATCGCAAGCTACCAGAGGAGTTTGTAGTCAGACAACCAAGCACGCTGCGACGCTCAGCGATGAAGACCGGTTAAGACACCGCATCCCGCCTCGTCCAGCCACGAAGGCGAAGACCGCAACCCCACGTGGCCGAACATATATCCGATATAGATGCTGGGAGTATATCGCAGCAGACCTGCAGTGGGGGCTGAAACTGAATAACATCATGGAGCTGCTGACGCAACTCATATCACGTATAATTGCGAGCTCGGCCGCTACCCCTAGCTTCAGAAAGCTTCATGAAGACACACCGTAAATATCATGAATAAACCAGATTATGGCCATCCAAGAAGAACCAGTTAAAGGTTATACAAAACAAATCCTGGAAAGAAAATAAAAAAGTTAAAAACAAAAATACAACCAGTAAAAATGAAGGCAATGCCAACTAGGCAAATACTTCACCAAAGAATTCTCCAGCTCACGGGCTGAAGAAGAAAGTTAGGCTCAGGCTCAGGGTACTTCAAATTGATGGCGCTATTTCAGATTTATATTTAAAGAGAGAAGCGCCCTAAGGTTATAAATGATAACCTTCATATTGTTTCATTGGTAATTCTTACTTTACTAATACATTATAAACTTGAGTGCTAGGGGCTTGCAAATTGTTAAATTTTATATCCTCATTAATATAAGTCACTGTCTTCTTAAAATGTTGCCATAGTAATTACATGTCTTATTCGAAATGATTAAACTGAAAATGAGAAAAAAAATACATAACAAAACCAAAATTAAGTGCAAAAGAGAAAGGACATTAAAATAAATTGATAGAAATAAGGGATAGAATAATCAATATAGGTAATTATCTTGATTAAGTTTAACTTCTCGGCCTAACATTGCCGACGGCCAGTTAGGTGTTCGATGTAAATATCTCTTAAAAACCGGATGACATCGGACACGCATAGTTTACGAAACAATCCCAGATATTTTTTGCTACAAAGACGTCGCATTACACAATCATTTCGTAGATCCCATGATCCAAGAGCACCTACTATTATGGCAGCTATATCCACCTTTTCATAACGGCTCTGTAGTACTGCAGCTAGGGGAGTATACTTATCTATTTTAGTATTCCTCGTCTCCTCAAACGCCTTTGGTCGATTATCGAACGGTATTATTACATCAATTATAACACATTGATTTTCCTTAGCTATGATTAAATCTGGGCGCAGCCCCAGTGATCCTTCTACTGCTTCGTTCTCGGCTACTAAGTTAAAACGAGCTTGCGCAGCTTTTTTAACTCGGTTTACAACTGAGTTATGGCGGCGGGTGTAAATCTCAGAATAACGCATGCAATGACATAACACATGTGGAAGGGTCTCCTGCGGGTAGCTACATCGCCGACAAGACTTATCTTTATTGGTTCCACTCCTCATAAACGCATTAAGGGGAACAAGTCCCGATCTGGCGCGGTGAATAAATCGCCAGTCGGCGAACCTGGTAAACAGGCCAGTCCTCATAAAGTGGAACT
This sequence comes from Vandiemenella viatica, assembly GCA_031002005.1. Lineage (NCBI taxonomy): Eukaryota > Metazoa > Arthropoda > Insecta > Orthoptera > Morabidae > Vandiemenella > Vandiemenella viatica. The sequence continues at coordinate 71,011,531 of JARYHS010008074.1, forward strand.
GGAACGATGTAATCCCACACATTCCGTGACTTTGCCTTGGCTTTTTAATTCAATCAGGCGCCTGTCGTGAGATTTTCGTATCAATGTGCGAAATGAACGCATCACCAAGTTTCGGCAAGAAGGATGAAGAACGAGAGATCCACTAGTAATTGAGGGTTTAGAGTTAGTGAACTCCCACGCCGCATCCATCCTCCTCGAAGCCACCCGCGAACACGTCCATATATTTGATAGAGCATTAGACCGTTGGCGAAATTCTCCCCCATTTTCGCCAGACAGGAAAGTCACCATATCAATGTAATCGATGGGTCGCCCCAATCGTCGAGATACCGTTGATGATAAATCGCCATGTGCTAAATCGAGCGTCATTGGGTCTCTAGATGTTAATAGTTTAAAGGCACCGCCAATGAGGGCAATGTCAGAATCCTCAGAAGCTTCGGGAAGACCACAATTACCCGCATTTGTGGACCCGTAAAGATAATCATTTGAAGCTTCTGGGGGGGAGATTTAAAGTTCGCTTAAACTCAGGGCGGAGAAGTTCATCAAAGTGCTTCCATTCCGTTTTGGAGTATCTACTCATCCTCATGGCAAAGTTTAAAGAGGGATATAAGAATGTCTTAACTGCATCTATACGTTGCCACGGCGCAAGTTTGGAGCGGCGGATTTTCAAGCCCATTTCACATATGTCCTTCATTTCCGATTGCTCAGGAACTATCTGAAAACCTACTGGTTTCTCCAGAAATTTCCCCTGATCCCCATCATTAAGGTGTTTAATTGGGGTGCCTGATATATGGAACACAGTCGGTCTTGTTCCCACTGGTGTTACTCCGGAAATATGTATTGAGGAGCACTTTGAGGCATTGACAACAATCCCAATCATAGCTGCTAATTCCACCACCACGTCAACACTATGTTGCACGTCAGCAATTGTCCGGCCGATAGGAGTTATGTCATCAGCAAAGGCCAGTGCACGATGTTCCTCATGATCTCCCTGGATTGACTGGAGGATCGGTTCATTGGCTATGTTAAATAGTAGTCCCGAAAGGGGCCAACCTTGTCGGATCCCGCTGTTGACCGGAATACTTTCGGTAACGGTAGATCCGACCGCAACATTACTACAGCTGTTCAAGTAAATGTTACCGATTAATTCCGCAAAACGATCACCTGCACCGGCTGCCCTAAGGGCAAAGACAATTGCCTCGTGGGGGACAGAACCAAAGGCGTCAGAGAAGTCAAGCCAGACAGCACAAAGCTCCCCTTTTTCAGATCTAGCCGAATCAAATCTCCTTTGGAGGGTGAAGTTGTGTTCAAACACACCATCATAAGGCATAAAGCCTTTTTGGCATGGTGATAGTACCGAATTGGAGGTAAGCCATGCAGTGAGGCGTTTAGCCACACATCCAGTAAATAATTTATTAATGGTTCGTGATAAGGCAATCAGCCTCCAGTTCGATACAACCGACGGGTCACCTTTCTTATAAATTAAAATGGTTAGAGCCTCTTTCCAAGTTCTAGGTATATTGTTATATTTGAGGCAGATATTAAAGATGAGTGTTAATAATTCACACGTCGGATCCACAGAACGCCAGTGTCTATATGACAACCGGTACGCGCCTGGAGCAGTATTTTCACACTTTTGCAATGTCATTGCAACTTCACCTGGAATAAAATTATTCAGAGGCATCGGTGGGCGTTCCTTATGATGACCTAAAGGGCCATAAAGCGAAAGATAGCACGGGCGTCTAGACCAAATAGAGTGAAAATGGTTAGCAACTTTAAGTTCGCAAGGTCGTGGTTCCCCATCTACTATGAGCCTAACCGTTCGACGTCTTTTACGTCGATACAAAGCCTGTATAGTCTTGGCGTCATCAACGTCAACCTTACGCTTATGGCCTGATGTTTGAGGGGGAGGAGGTAACTTAACCACAGATGCTGCACATTGAGTTACATCCTCACATAGGGTCTCAAAATTTGCCCACCTATCCAATGTGCAATCAGCTTTTAATATTTCTTTAAGTTGAAGGACATAATCATGGACTGGAGATTTGTCATTATCTATTAACAACTGGCTTGATGACTCCCCCACATCACCATTAATAAACTCCTCAATATCAGCATCAGCAGTGGAAATTGATTGGAGTCTATTTACAGACTGTGATTATATTTCTGAGTAAGCTGTATTTTCATCATCCATGACATAGCTACAGGAGCGATTAGTCTCTATCGTGGCAACATTAGCAGACAGTAACTTACCATGTTCGTTTCCGGTGTCTTCTGTCAGCGATGGAGCAGCCACATCCGGCGATGGTGCAATTTCGATCCCTGTGTCTTCAAAACCGGGCCGCAGTGTTTCAGTCAGCGTCAATGCAAGGTCAGCAGTGCCAGGCGGCGGCATCATATTGGCAGCATCTTCAAGGCCAGGCGGCGGCATCAGACGTGTGAATCTTTAGGGCCAGGCGGCGGCATCAGAGTCATGTCAGGATCAGGATCTTTCCATATTGTAGCTGACACCAGTGATGTATTAGGTGTTATAGTGGCATTATCTTCTGATGGCACTAGAGCTTGTCTCGTCGTTTAGGCCGGACCGGTGCTTTGGCCGGAAGTTCGAGCCGCTGCTCCTCCTTCCTCCTGGCTATAACATGAGCAGCTTGTTTATGGTTATACAAGCCTCTTTTTGAAGGGAAGGTTGCTTCGCATTCATCACATTTATTCGCAAAGTTTGTCGACGGAGGCTTATCTAATATACAAGCGATCGGGCAGTCATGCTTGGAAGGTCTTATTCCAACATCGATTTTACACTGAAGGCAAAAATTTTTGTTCTCTTTGAATCGGATGTTGTGAATCTTTTCAAGGTGCCTTTCAAGGGATTTACGCATAGATGTCCATTGCCCCGCACTGTATATTGTGTGACAATTCGGCTCTGTGCATGCTATGGCAGGTGGAAGAGGAAAGAATCTAATGAGAGTCTTCTCTTGCCTCAATATTCTTGCCTCCGGGATCTCTTGTTTCCAGTCAGTCGGGGACCATTCATTAGAGGATGTATCAGAACTTGAGTTGTTAACTGATGATTGATGACTCGGACTCTCTTCTGTAGACAGCTCCATTCTCCTTCTGAGTATATTCAGACGCGTTCGTAATTGCCTTACTTCCCCTGAGTTAAGTAAAGATTGATCACTAGACAAATTGTGTTGGTCCAGGTTACTAATTTGCTCATCATGCTGTCCACTCGTAATCGATATTTTGGAGTTTTCCCTCATCTGTGATGTATTTCCGTCTTTTACATCGGTGATGATGGTACTCATACAACTAAAAGGAGAATCTCTAACGGCGCTTAATTCTGTTACAGGTGGCGTATTATCTGTAATATCCGTGGAAGAGATCGGAGGATTCACTGCCAATGTCTCTGGTCTATTCGGTAAACCTCCGAAGAGGGGTGGACAAACTTTGATAATGCCCGAGCTGGAAACTTGTGAGCGCCGCAAGTTTCCCATACCGTAAACTCCTATCATGCTTCAACTACCGCCGTAGGGCGTGGCGGTGGAACGTTGTGTGCCTAGGAGAACGGGGATCTTGGCTTCATCGCCCGGATCGCGAGGATGGTACAAACCTCTATAAAGAAAACCTCAACCTCAAGGTTGGATACGTGCCGAGGAGGTGCATGGGTGAGAGGCAGATCACTCGCTAACGTACAACCTCAGGGGCAACTGCGCACCCCTGTTGTATAAGCATTTCCTCCTAACCTGTTTTTGCTCGTGGGACCAAAATTCCTTCTCACAAACAAAAACAAAACCCCTGCGGTCCTGGTGTGCCGGAGGTAAAAATAAATACACCCAGTTCACACAAGCGGGCGAGGGTTGAAAGCCCCCCTCCTGGAAATGTACACAGTAAAGGGAATGTCTTTGCAATAGACAATGCCTTCGTAATAATGGCAAGGGTGGAGGGATCTTTTGAAAAGATCCCTCCATTCTATATCCACAAAGGATTAGAGGGTATTGCGGGTACCCTAAAATCTGTTAAAAAGTTGAGGAACGGTACCCTGCTTTTAGAAGCAGCTACTAATAAGCAGGCTGTACTACTCGTTAACTGTGAGAAGCTCGGGGAGTTCGCAGTAGAGTGCAAACTCCATAAAACACTTAACTCGAATATAGGCGTGGTTATATGCCGCGACCTTATCGAAATTGATACCAAGGAATTCCTTAAGGAGTGGTCAACAGAACATGTGGTCGAGGTTAGGCAGATAAAACGAAGGGTTAACAGCAATCTTGAGAAGATTGCCACCTTCGTCCTGACGTTCGATACTCCAATGTTGCCCAAATCCATCAAAGCTGGCTACTTAAACCTAAACGTTCGCCCGTATGTTCCGGACCCGATGCGCTGCTTTAAGTGCCAGAGGTTCGGGCATACGACGGCGAACTGTAAAGGCAACGCCACTTGTGGAAAATCAGCGCATGAACCGGGTGCAAGTTGCATCCTCCCACAGGTGTGCATTAACTGCTCTGGGTCACATCCAGCCTGGAGCAGGGAGTGTCGCGTGTACCTTGATGAAAAAAAGGTCTTCGCCACTAGTTTTGCCAAAACGTTGTCAGCTCCCGTCAGGAAAGAAAGTGTTGCAAAGCAGACGTCCGTTGTAGACGCGGGCACGAGCACAATGTGCTCGTGTCAGTGCAAATGTGGCGCAATACCCATTAAGGTCCTAACACCAAGGACCGCGGACGTCGGCAGCAACACTTTTGCAACCACGACCTATCAGACAGCAGGTAAAACAGGTCCACCAGCAAAAGAACAGCCATCTGCTACATTAGCTGCAAGTGTGGGTCTCACTGCCGCAGGAGAGGTAGCTCCAGCGGCGGATGCAGCTCCTGCAGCAGAAGCAGTAAAGTCTACGCCATCGGCTGGTAGCGGATGGCAAACAGTTCAGAAAGTTCGAGGTCCGAAGTTCAGGCATACGGACCCCTCTACGTTCATGAAATCCCCATCCGCTTCTCCTCCCAGGTCCCCAACTGGCGGGGGGAAGAAGGGGAAACGGCCTCGGCGGAAAGATCCGCAAGACGACGAGGCCTTAGAACAACAGTCGTCTTCGGACCCTGAAGACGACGTAATGCTGGTGGACGAACCTGGTTCCATTCCTCAGCAACTACCATTGGAGGACCCACCCGAACCGGGACGGGTGGTTTTAAATAGGTAGGATGGCTTCCATACTTCATATTTCACATCATCATGGAGCATACAGGGCATCTGGCAACGCCTACAGGCAGCGCTGGACGAGCTAGAGGAGTGGGCGACCCTGTGGCGGGTGAAGATTAACACCACCAAATCCCAAGCGGTGGTCTTCTGCAGAAGAGGCTTACCACCATGGCTGGGCCTACAACTGTTCGGGGAGCAGATCCCCCAAAGGAATGCCGTACGCTACCTTGGCGTCACCCTGGACCAGCGACTGACGTGGCGGCACCAAATCGAGGACGTCAGGAGCAGGGTCAACCAAAGGTTGGGGGTCCTGTACCCAATTCTCAACCACAATTCATCGTTGCCTCCACGCTGCGGTGTCTACCAGGCGCTCGTTCACCCAGTAATCGAGTACGCCAGCCCAGTGTGGTCCTACACCGCCAAGACCCACATGCGGAAGCTGCAGGTGCTCCAGAAAAGAGCTCTGAAGAGAGCACTGCATCTCCCACTGAGATTTCCAACGGCGGACCTGCACCAGCTGGCGCAGGTACCTACACTCCCTGCAAGGATGGCAGCCACGGCGGAGAAATTCTTCACCAAAGCAGCGTCATGCAGGAACCACCTGATCAACGAGTTGGGCGAGTAAGACACCGAGGCACAAGAGACCAAAATCGATCTTCGATCCAGGTTAGTGCTCAACACAGCGACGAAGAAGTGCACACTCCCCCCTTCCCAGTGGCAGAAATCCGTGTGAAACTATCTAGTGCAGTGAGTCAAAGAAAAGAAGTGCAACCCCCCCCTCCTTTCCGCCTGTGGCAGAAATTCGTGTGAAACTATCTAGTGCAGTGAGTCAAAGAGTGGAAACCCACGATCCTTGACTACAATCTGTTCCACAACTGTGGACCTAGTATATAAGAATTTTAAAGTACTAATAACCATAAGATAATTTTGCAAACATATAACTCTGACAATGTGTTAATCAGTTCCACGAAAGCAAAGCCGATGCCTGAAAATGTAATGATAATTATAACCAATTTGTAAAAGCAGGGGAAGATGTCATCAACTGAACTCTAGTCCCGTCAACTCCAGTGGAGTTGACAGTAATTTCGTGTGCTGCTGCTGCTACATCAGTGGAACGTCAACGGCTTTCAGGCTCACAAAGAGGAAGTCCAACTCTTAGTACGGTCTAATCCATTGTGTCTCTGCTTACAGGAGACACATTTCAGACCATCACACCAACCAGTGCTAAGAGGATATGACATATACCGAAAGGACGATACTGAGGGTGATCGAGCCGAGGCCGCCGCTGGATAGCTTGGCAGCTACCACCTCCTCTGACACATCAGCAGGCAGGCCCCGAACGACCATCTTGGTTGGTCGTCGGCGCGTCTGTGGGGAGTGGTGGATGCCACGCCCATCCAGGTAGGCCGTGTTGGATGCTGCGGTAGTAGCCGCAGCCTCTCCTTCACAGGGAAACAGAGGATATACTGTTTGGCTTCTAACATGAGTTCGCCAGCCAGGTGTATATAATTGCCTTCATAGAAGGCGGTTACAGGAAGGACAGTTCCTTCTTCTTCTTGTGGTTCATTGATGTCTTCGTATTTGTCAATGGTCATGTCTTCAGGCGGGGGCGAGATGATCGTGCCCCCAACTGGAGAGTCAGGAGTAGCTGGCAACTAAGGCTGCGACGTTACCGTAGGTTCTTCTAGTGACGTTTCTTCATCTTGATCACCGAAGAGGCCTTTCTTCACTTCTTTGACAAGCCAGTTTGGGTCATGGGTTCTTCTCCTTAATTCCTCCACTTGGCGAAGCATCTCTGCTACTTGTAGCTCCATCGAGTGTTGGTTCGCGGATGTCCTCTCCCCGTCGCTGCGTGGCGGTGAGTGGGTCGTCGCTGGTCGCCGCTGTTTCCTACCAATGCTATAGTACAGTCTACTGCACTTACAACCTCTGTGACATAAGCCCCAATTGTTATTAAAACTATATACAATTAATTACTTTTTGTGTTTTTAGTAACATTTTGCGTCACAGATGCCCCCCATTTTGGCGTTATAGGTTTTCTCACCAAAAAAAAAAACCAGAACTGACAAAATGTACACATTGACGCCAAACATGTTCACATTTAAATACTTTTTCTGCCCATATAATCCATATTTTAACACAGGAAGCATTTAAAACAGTTCCAGTGTGGTTTAAAAAGAATTTATTATTTACATGCATTACTTTCATTCAATCTTTGGGCTTGAAGCACACAAAATAAAGGTATATATTACAAAGTTTTAAACATTTATGCATCATATCATCAATTTATCATGAATGGGGGTCCTCCTTTGCTGTATAAAACCTTAATTCTTACCCATTGCGAATCCCAAAGCTTTATTAGATTGCGGGTGTACTAGCCAATATGCGTTGGGGTGCGGTTTATCAGCAACCCTAAATGATTCATGATAAATATCAAAAAAACGTTTTAATCTCAGAGTTCAAATCGCATGATTTTCTATGCTTTCTGACCAACAGAAGTTCTCCCAAATTGTACTCAGTCGGTATATGCCCTTTATTAAGTCTTTTCTTTCTCTCATCGGCTTTTTTACTCATTTCTTCTTTCACTTTTTTGATCAAGTCTTCCCGCTGAAGTGCAACTTTGCGTAGAAATTTTACTGTTTCCGTGATTATATTACTGTAGTAGGCTCTTCATTAGTTAGTATTCTATGAGGTGTAAAGCCTGTACTCTCGTTCTCCACAGAATTTATTACATCTTCAAAATCCTTTAAGTGTTCCACCCACCTGGAGTGTTTCTGACTAAAGTATGTTCTACACAGCCGTTTCCTGTGCTTCCACGAATATTCCTTTTCTACAACTACTTCTAAACATGGCAATCCCTCTATAGCTAATAAAACAGCCTTCTGTTCTTCTTTAGTGTACTCTAGAGCAAAATTTCCTCTACTACATTCTGAATTAAGTAAAGCTAGTTAACTGGGATGCTACATTATTCATTTACTTCAGGCTTACTCTTCAGAGGCGGCCTTAGGGGGTGGCGAACAGGGTAATCGCCCGGGGCCTCGCTCTTGGAGAGGCCTCGCGCAACAACCCGTATTAAAAAAAAGTTTATATTTAAATATTTTATTTTTTTACTATTAGTGACAACAATAAAGTTGGTTAATTGATAGTAAAGTATATATTAAGAAGTACCTAATCAAAATTTCTCATATACATTTATTCTGTATCACATTAAAATTAAGATTAATGGTATCAAAATTAAATAATTTATCACTGAATAATAATATTTTTGTAATTTAACTATTAAACATAGTCGAAAATTTCATTACTATTTGAATCTCGTGCCTCGCATATTAGAAAACCCACTTGAACGCTCAGTTTTGTTACTTTCATAGTGTTTGCGATTTACGCTCGGGCAATCCGTGTTTCATTTCGTTCGTCAACTCTTGTCACCTTACGCTGGAAGATCGAGTCACACTTGACCGGTATATTCCGCACCCTTCCTGTGTTCACACCTGTCCGTAGCTCGGCCGTGTAACGAACTTGTTCCTGCTGTCTTCAGTCTCCTTTAACGTTTTCATTTGGTTGTTTCTCAAAAAGTGAGTTTGGAGTCACAGCCAGAGTTACCAACCATACTCTGTTATATGGTGTATTGTTCTTTATTTTGCTTGGCGTACTTTAGAATCTACGAAAGTAATAAAATATGTTAAAATATTTTATTTACCTGACTCACGTTATCACCTCAGTGGTTGATCTTTTACTTACAAAAATCGTATCCAAACACAGTCTTAACAAATCACCATTAAAACTTTTTCATGCGCTATACTGGACAGAAAGATTCTCGCGTTTCTGAACGCAATTGCAGTGAAATGTAAAACGTCAATCACGTCACACTTAACGTGTTTGTTTCGTTTGAGGTTATTTTCAATTTAGTCGATAGTTTTAGTTAATAAACAATGAGGTCATTTATATATTTTGTGGTCTCAAAGAACTAGTCACATAGTTTCTTACCAGCTGTGCAATGCACATCTATCGTATCCATCTATTTTATTCCGATAATCGTACCAGTATTAGAAGACCTAGAGTTTAAGGTAGAATTCTAACCACGCAGCGGCCTAGCATCTTCACATTAACAAATCAAAGCTTTGCCAGAAAAAATTGTCAGTTTTAAGCTACAACCAGGGATCTACCAACCGCAATCGCACGCCATGCCATAACCATCTAAGACATTACATCAAATCTAGAAGTAATGAAATATATATATTCAAACATAATAAAATAAATGTAATCTTTTTCAATATAATTTACTTCATTTTTGCTATCTAAAACATCAAAAATAGAGTGCTACATTTGTCATAGCATCTGATGGATGATGAAACGAATTTTTACAAATGTTTTAGAATGGCACAATTTACATATTACGATCATCTGATGAACATGGAAGTGAGGATGAAGAAAAGACACTTTTTAAGGCATTCAGTAACACGGATGCATAATTTGGCCGTGAAGAAGTGGAAACTCCCTCCATTAGCTTCTCCACATCCACCAGCCCGAACCCGAACCGCGCCGTCAAAAAGTAAATCAAAAGCCCTGGAGAGACAGTTTAGAAAGACTGCTTGAAATTGAAATTTTTTGACATCTCACAATTAGGGCTGTAGAAATTATAGAGAGAAATTAATATCTGACTCAGGTTCAAGTGAGACTAACGGCAGCTTAATAGATTTTGTAAAGTTAATAAGCCCGATTTGATCCAACGTTACGACTTCACCTAAAACAAGTAAGTGACAAGACGATTAAAGCCATTATTTCCAAAAAATATTCAACATGAGCTGATATGAAAATGGCAAGTCACTTGGAGATTCAAATTGTCGACAAAATAGTAAAGAATAAATATTACTCAATTATTTTTGATTTTACTTGTAATGTTTCTCGTGTTGAGCAATTGTCAATTAGTATAAGATTTTTAATACAAATTCAGCTGACGCTGAAGAACATTTTATTGCCCTCTTAGCTGTCGAATAAAACCACAGCTGATAGTTTCATTAATTATATAATAATTATAGAACAGTTGGGTATATCATTGCAAAATCTGCAGATGTTAAGGATATGATAATGAAGACAATATGCGTGTATAAAAAAGTGGTGTTCAGAAACGTATACTTGAAATTAATCCACCTGCTTATTTGTTACCCTATAAGAGTCATAGCTGGAATCTCATACTAGGAGATGCAGCATCGCCTTTCTGCCTGATCGAGTTATAAGTGGGCTTTTTTAAAAGCACATGTAAAATTCTTTTCGCTAGAACCACTTTCTGAAACTAGTTGGGAAAGCAGGGTAGAATCGATGAAGGCTTTTAAATACCAACCGAGAGATATATTTGATGCTTTGAGGGATTTAGCAGAAAATACAACAGATTGTCAGTTGGTTAGTGAATGCCACTCTATAGAAAAGGAAATAACTGCATACGAATTTGTAGTTGTTCTCATCGTATGGTGTGACACATTTGTTTTCATGTATAGCGTAAAAAGATTAATGGAAATTAGTGGCTGAACTTTTGAAGCAATGCAGTTTCTTGCAAGTACATCGAACAGCAGGAGAAACATCTGATATTGATCTACAAGAATTAAATGAAGAAGTGAATATGTTTACCGGTGTAAAAGAAGAAAATGACGGCGTTATCTCGGTGATGAGATATATAATAGTAACAACATGTACCCCGCTATCAAAGTAGTCCTGAGAATTATTGCCACCACACCTAAGACGGCTGCGTCCGCATAAAGAAGTTTTTCATGGTTGACAGTTATTAAAGCGTATTTGAGAAATTCGATGACACAATATCGGTTTTCAGCCCTTTCTATTGTTTGAACTGTTCATTCCTTAGATTTTTGTGCTTTAATTAAATATTTTAGTCTCAGGAAAAGCTGCAAACATTTTTAAATCCCTGCGTATATCTTTCAAGGCATTTATGTACTTCATCATTAATAATTTAACGTCTTTATGTTTTTTAACTTTTAATAACTCTTCATATATAATATTTTAAAACTCAAAATTTACTTATTTATGACTTTGCATCAGAAATACCTATTTTCGATTCACAAACTTTGCACACAGGGCAAGGGCCTCGCAAAGATCTGCCGCCCGTGGCCTCGCAATGGCTAAGGCCGCCGCTGTTACTCTCCATTTGCACAGTTTCCCTACTTATGCACAAAAAATTCGCTTCTACTAACGCTGTCCCTGTACCAGCAAAATATTTAATAGAATAAACCACACTTTCTTTACTTCAGAAAATTCCTCAGACCCAAAGCACTCTTTGTTAACTGCTATTTCAATATCAAAGCACTATTGGAAATGTCTCAACATTTTTCTTTAACTCTCCACATTCAATATTAAACAAAGTATCTGCCAGGTCAGTATCTTCACACTGTACCTTAGTTCTCAGATAAGTATACTTAGCTTTCTTAGGAAGGAAACCTGTCACTCTCAAAATGTCATCTTCAAAATAATCTTCATATACTGCTACATAATCTCCAGTTTCAATGTACTTAACCACTTTGAACCAAACTAGATGCATCTCATCTTGAATATTATCCATAGCGAAGTCCACAGAAAACCATGTCTCTTCATCAAAACACTTTCCCATTCTTCACGTATCGCTTCAGTAATTAGGCATGCTTCAACCTTAAGAATTTCTATTTGTTGGGCGATTTTAAAGTCACCATACTTCTCACTATTTTGTAACTGAAATTCACAGTTCGTATAGTAATGTGAAAGGCAATTCTTAATGGTAGCTACATCATACCTTTCTATTTTTCCAATGGTAAATGACATCTACGGTATTCTAATCTTTCTGTATCCTTATATATCCTCTGAAATAGTTCACATCTCCTTAGAAATTCCATTTTTGGAGCGAAATGAACACACAACTTAGGTATAACTTTTTACGTCTTCTTTCTTCCTCGAAGATTGCAAGTTCTTTTATTACTGAGCTATTTAGCTATCTCGACGTCTTCTCACGGTCAACATATGTAACATTTGGTATACGAATGGATTTATCAATCTTGCTGCCCATCAATAAGACAGGATATGACCGGCTGTTGACGCTGGCAGAATATACCAAACTATTATTATATTCATATCTTCGTACTTGATACATTTATCGGATCCAATAATAATAACAACAGTCTTCCCTTTTTTGTTTATAGTATCGTTCATGTCTCTGCCACTAAACCTCCCACAACAATATTTTCTCTGGTCACATGACCCAACAACTCCAAAGTACACATACCTTACAAAGGCTATTATTACTAAGAATTTAAAAATAGTCAGATCACGCTGTTACCTGGCAAGTTATTTAATAATTCTGGAGAGTGGCCCAGCGTAATGTTATCCAAATCTATTAGACAGATTTCAGATCCCTCCCCTAGTCCGCCTGCTATCAAGTGGACACTTCTTCTCGAAAGGATGCATTTTTTTCTTTGCTTTTAGTTTTACGCGTCGTCGACATCAAAGTCATTAGAGTTGGGTAAGGACGGGAACCAATGAACGGGAAGGAATTCTAGCAATGGATTTTTGAAGGAACCATCTCGGTATTAATCTGGAGTGATTTCGAGATACCCTGGAAGACCGAAATCCGGACGAGGATGCGATCCCGCGTCCACCCAACTGCGAGGCCCGATCGATCTCGCTCGCCCACCACGCTCGGTGAGAGTACGCTGCTGACGAAACTCTAGAACAAGCGCTGCTTTGCCTGACCCACGCTACAGGAATCAACTAAGGTCCTTCTGCGGGGATTCCTAAATATATAAACAAATCCATGAGGTGCAGCAGGAATTATATCATCAACATTTTTTTTTTTTGTCGTCAGTCTTTCGACTGGCTTGATGCAATCCTCCATCCCTTCCTATCTTGTGCTAACCTCTTCTTCTCTACATATCCCCTACAACCCGCGTCCTCAATTATCTGCTTCATATATTCTAATCCAATGCTGCCAGCCGTAGATGGCCGCTAAAATCTCCGTAGATTGGGTACAAAAATCCGGAGATTCGCTAACTGAAAGGCTGAAACAATAATTATTGTCACAATTACGAATACTTTTTATCTTCAGGTCTTTAAAATTCGACATACAAAATAATATTCTACACTGAAAGTAAGAAATATCATATCTCTGAACATGTTTTATACAGCGTCACTTTGATTACTGTTTTTTTTGTTTTTTAAATAAAAAAAGCCAGTGGCGTAGCTTTCGGAGGGCTAGGCGGTAAACTGTGACCCCTTTGATTCTCGGATATCGGTTGGGCCTTCTCGGAAGGCACTGCTTCGTAAGCCGTGCCAACGAGTGTGTCACCGTGCATAAACAGTGCGCCAATAGTTCTGTATTACGGTCTTTTAAGATCTATAAAATCTATAATGAAACAAAATATAAGCTTTATTTCAATCGTTGGTTCACACGAGCGGTTGCAAGGAAACGATTCACAATTATTGACAATTCTGTAATGCATTAACACTATACGCTCAAAGTTTAATAAAATATCAATATATAAGGAAAAAATCATCAAATAGTAAAAAGTAGCAAAAATCCTTTGATCTACGGATAAATCCGTAGAATTCTAATCTCTGTCTTCCTCTACAGTTTTTACCTTCAACTGTTCCCATCACCAGCAAATTAACCAATCCAGCATGTCTCAAAATATGACCTACCAGCCTGTCTCTTCTTTCTGTAAGCTTCTTCCACAAACTTCTTTCCTCGCCCATCATTTCCAATCTTACAGTACGTGAAGCAGATTTCTTACTTTGTTTGTCCACTTGATTTTCAGCATTCTTCTGTAGCGCCACATTTAGATAACACTGAAAAATTTGCTCAGATATTGCAGAACAAGTAATGCAGTTCTATTATTTACGTAGTAAAACTACTACTCATTGCTCAGCGGGGGATGCTATCAAAGGGAAAGTAGCCTGCTTCAAAAACAGAAAACATTTATTTACACGATTCACAATTTTCTATCACTATTTTTCTTCTCTCGTTACAACTGTGGACTACATAACCGCGATCTACACGCTGCACATGTAATTAATGTGATTCAAGGGGAGGCGGGGACGAGGTGAAGTGATATTAGAGCCAGGTTTGTTAGATGTGTAGCGTTTGTCGTAAGGGTGGTATGACTGTGTTGCCATCTCTCTGCGGAACGTGTAACTTGTGTTCTATATGTTAAGTGTATTTTTGTTTGCGTAATGTGCAGTTTATTGGGCGGAGATCAGGGACCGTCCCAGAATTTGGTTAAGTGATTGTAGGAAACCTAAAAACTGTAACCGGAACATCCGGTGCGCAGGGTCCTGGTCCCGTTGTATCTCCTCCATCCAGTGTGGTGGCGAGTTAACTCGGGTTTTTTTTCTTTCTATATATACAGGTTGTTACAAAAAAGGTACGGCCAAACTTTCAGGAAACATTCCTCATACACAAACAAAGAAAATATGTTATGTGGACATGTGTCTGGAAACGCTTACTTTCCATGTTAGAGCTCATTGTAGTTTCGTTAGTATGTACTGTACTGTACGGACCAATTCCATGGCCCCCACGCTCTCCTGACCTCAACCCTCTTGACTTCCATTTATGGGGGCATTTGAAAGCCCTTGTCTACGCAACCCCGGTACCAAATGTAGAGACTCTTCGTGCTCGTATTGTGGACGGCTGTGATACAATACGCCATTCTCCAGGGCTGCATCAGCGCATCAGGGATTCCATGCGACGGAGGGTGGATGCATGTATCCTCGCTAACGGAGGACATTTTGAACATTTCCTGTAACAAAGTGTTTGAAGTCACGCTGGTACGTTCTGTTGCTGTGTGTTTCCATTCCATGTTTAATGTGATTTGAAGAGAAGTAATAAAATGAGCTCTAACATGGAAAGTAAGTCACATATCCACATAACATATTTTCTTTGTTTGTGTGTGAGGAATGTTTCCTGAAAGTTTGGCCGTACCTTTTTGTAACACTCTGTATATATGGTCTCCGAGTACGACGAAGAAGGAAATGTGCTGCTACAGAACTCTGTTGAAAATTGGGTGTGCAGACTGAGTTCAAAATTAAAATTATCTGAAAATTATGGTAGAGGAAAAGAATGTTTGGAAGAATCTCACAGAAAGATGACACAACATGAACGACACATTTTAAATTGCGCGAGATTGGTTCATTCGTTTGTGGAAGGTACAGCGTAGGAAAAAAATCTGAACAAGATCAGATTACAGTACGTGAAGCAGATATCTGAGGACATGGTTTGTAACAGTTGTTTGGAGATGTAGCGGTCAGCTAATTTGGTAAAGGAATTGGGAATTGATCAAACAGTCGAGACGCTGATAAAGGGAAAAACTCAAGTCTCAAGCGTGATTTTGAAGGCACAAAATGTCTTGCTATCCTTCCGTGTAACATTTCACGATCGCAAAGCACTTTGCGAGAAAATGCGCAGATTCGATGATGTGTTGCGATGCGGAGAAGTGAAAGAACACAGACAGATCTGACGACAAGCTGCAAGAAACTTTCTCCGCCCTTGAAACTGGCAGCATCGTCACGGTGTCCGCTTCGTGCCAAGTTTCTTTCTACAGGCGCCAACCTAAACCTCCCACTGCCGAAAGAAAGTGGTATCTTACATTTCCTGTTTCACGTCACTAACATAAACGCTGGGAAAAAGATAATACCGCATTCATCCCCTCAACACAGACAACTCTAGTACTGTACAGCTATCTATATATATATATATATATATAAAGATGAATGTACGTATGTATGTTTGTTTGTTGGTTTGTTTGTTGTTCATACTAATCCACAGTTTTCATCCGATATCGATGAAACTTTGCACACTTATCCTTTGAAACAAGGAGAAAAATACTGTCTACATTTGGCTGAAAAATTGGCTATATAAATAATACATGTTGTCTTATAATTTCGAAAAATTACTGAACGGCGATAGACAGACTGGATGGATATGGAGGTCTCTGTACTGTTTTTCCGTGTAGCGGTCAGGTAGCTCAGTGGTTATAGTGCTTGCTTACTAATGTTTGGGTCGTGGTCTCCGGTTCAAATCTCCGTGCAGGCTAAGATGTTTAAAAATTGTTTTTGATCGTAAGAGTCACGCCTGGGCCGTCGGTTATTCGGATTGAATATTGAACTGTAGATATCACAAAGTTAAGGGTGCAATGCGAGGCAAATCGTAGGTAGTCTTGCAGTGCTGAAGGTGTACACTTTTTTACCTTATATTGATCCCTCAAGGGTGATTTGCAGTCAGTGTGTGTGTGATTGCAGTAATAATACTATGAATGCGGAAATAAGTCTCTGTCTTTTGTTACAATTTGACAAATAAATGCCTATACCGATGTTGAAGGAATTTGACAAGGAAATCTGTAGGGAGGGCACAGGACATTTATTTTCGGTATGATTAACAGTTGTAGTCACGAAATTTTGAGAACTTATCGAATGGTGACAGAGAGACGGATGTGTGTGTTAGTCTGTAATGTTACGTCGCTTGTTGAAGCTATGCTTCTCGCGAATTATGTTAGTGTATAATTTGTTAGTAAATTTCGTTTGGAGAAAAAACGTATTATTTAGTATATATGTCGATCTCCTCTGTCCTTTTACTTTGTGTCTGCTTAAATGTTTCTGGCACCAGTTTATTTTGCCTTCTTTTTGACATGCCTTGCGGGCGTAAACTGGCCTAAGTTATAGCTCTAGCAGAGCACGAGCAGCTAAAGTTATTAGAATGCAAGAATCGGATGCTCATGCTGAAGAAAGAAGAAAAGTCCAAGCTGAAATAAAGTTGCCCTTAGATAACAATCCCCCCCTCCCCCAAATCCCCTCACATTCGTTTGTTTTTCTGTTTTTAAGTATGTTGAAAATTGATTCTCTTCAAGAGACAGGTTCGATGGTAGGATGATATAGTGATGGGTTTCGGTCATTTTATGCCGACTCGGTGTTGTTTGGGACCAGTCCTTCGCTACCGACAACTTTCTATATTCAATTCTGACAAAGAAATTCTTAATCAACGCGTACGAAGTCGCTGGTATCAGCTAGTTAGTAATAATGATAATAATAAACCAAAAGGAACATCAATAATAATTATTAGGCAGCGCAGTTAGTACAATCAGTTGGTATAAATATTTCTTACTTTGTGGCTTTTTTTTATTAAAAGATTCTTGTGTGTTGATTTTGTAGTCTTCTTTTATAAAAGATTTATCGTTTCTCCTTTTTAGTGATTCACGTTTTTGCCTTCGTTGATTTTTTCACTAAAAATTTTGCAAAACACTTGTGTCAACATATTGTATTTTCGAAGTAACTAAGGTATATTCATTAAGCAATTCATATTTTATTGTTTTTGTTGAATTCACAAAAGTTACTGGATGAATTGAAATGAAATTGCAAAAAATCCTGCGAATAAATAAAAGCATTTAATTTTATTGCTTTTTGTTAAAGTCTTGGGACAAAAGTAGACGGAAAGTGATAGTTCATACGTAGCCAGTTAGATGAGAGCTAACCAGGGTGTCGCCAATAAGATACGAGGGTCGTTTACAGACTATTTCCATAGCCAATTAGATGTGAGTTAACAGTTCCGCCGAAGACCGCGAGGGGCACTGATGGCGTTTCCACAACCTGTATAAAAGGAGATACACTCCACTCAGTATTCTAGCCGATAACTTCTGTAAGAATAAATTCTTCCAGAAGCTAAACTCCAGGAATAAAACTCTCTGCAAGAAGAAGGCGGTAACAAGGGAGTCCAGGCAACAAGATGGCAACAATGCAGCCGTCCCACCAGCAGCCAGTGCTTCTACCCTGACACCGCTGTCTGCTGAACATGACAGCGGAAGTCCATGAGCAGGGGGCGATGAGAATGGTGAAGCCCCTGCAGCCGACTCTCTGGAGTCTCCTGACCCACGCTCGCCTGCATAAAGCCTGCCAGCAGCCCTCACCAGGAGAAGACAGGATAAGCTAAACACTACACAGTGAACTGAGACTTCTTCTTCATCCATCTGCAGCTTCACATCAAGCTGCCCTTCTGCTGTCGGCCAGAACAGGATAGAATCAAGGTTCTGCTACCCTGTTCTTTGGACCTAGCGTCAGCCATGCAGATGCTAGAAGATACCGGCATACTCCAGCATCATGCCATACCACGTCACCAAATCATCCGACTCAAGTCCAAGAAACATTTTGCATCTCAGCAACTTCAATGCTACAGGTGTCAATTCCAAGGACACCTAGCTCGTGGGTGCAAATAAGAGGAAAGATGCGTGCAATGAAGAGGTAACCATACAGTCGCAGACTGTACTGTACCAAGGCACGAAGCAGTGTGCTGCAACTGTGATGGAGCTCATTCCGCGTGTTACAGTCGCTGTCCTGTCCTAAGGCCTGCACGAGGCAGCGGATGACTAGACGCTGAGACAGGATAAAATATGTTGCATGAGACAAGAGGAAAAGAAAAAGGAAGCGAGTCTGAAGGCCGGCCAACCAGGTCACGACAACCAAACGCTGAGCAGTGTGGACAATAGAAAATGCTGCCCTCTCCCCACCACCGCAAGAAATCAACGACGTCCACGACCCACAACCATCCTGCGTCACGGTCCCACAACACCACATGTGGACGACACTGCTCCAGCAGCCGAGGAGATCGTTGACAAACATCGCCACGCCGACGACGTGAGGGAAGGCCAGCTTACCATCGTCATAAAACTACTCACCACCTGGACAACAAGGCAACCTTTTAAAAAATGATGACCGCAACTCAACCTCGATGACAACAAAAAGTCTGTTGACTACACCGGTAGTGCAGCTATTCAGATGACGATGCTGCTACTGTCTGCTCTGCACCCCAACAAAAAGAAAGAGCCACAATGCTCTAAATGCCAAGGTCTCCACAACATAACCTCCCGCCAATGATTCAAAAAAAAAAAACCGAAACAATCCAAATGGCAAGACATGACTGCCAAATTTAATTGCACCGACGAACCACAATCCCGAATCACTATACAAAGACACTATTGATGACATAATCTAAAAGATGACCTAATCCGAATCTTTTTGTTTTTTAACACTTATAAAACATTTGTTAGACGGAACACCTGAAATAATGGAGCAGATGAGTAATCCGACGCACTTCTCCGTAAACTCTCCTCCATTGCTCCTCATTTGGCGACGACAGTCATATTGGAGCCCTAGTGGAACCTCTTGGCTCCTCTAGTCTTGACAACAAAATTCCAGTTTCAGCAGCTTTCATAGAGATAGAACAAGCGAATCCTGTAGAGGTGCGACCATTCTTGCCAAAAAAATCGTTTTCAGCAGTTAACTTCCCATCACCCCTTTTCTAAATTAGAATGCGTCACCATCAGTATTTTTAGGGAAAGCTCCCCTCCATTCCTTGTAGCTTCATTGTATGCCCGACCCTTCGATCCACTTCTCGTAAACTTACTCGACTACCTTTCGTCCTTTCCCTATTTCAGAATATCGGGTTACCTTAATACCCGTCACACTCACACCCACATAGGCACATTGACCTCCCTTCACATTTGTCACCTTTCCATCAACACTCCAATTATCATTTTATCTGTAGCTCCTCTGTACCTGGAAAACATTTTGTATAGCACTTCTCTCTATGATACTTTGATCTCTGCGCAACTCGCCAATTGTATAACTGGTCATCATCTACCAATCTTATTCTGCTCAGGATTTATCAAATTAAACCTACCTAACCAATTCGGCTCATTAGAGACTACAAAAAAAACAGACTGGTCGAAATTTAGCAGTTTTAGAATCATCCATTTTCGGCCCTTGAGTATCACCTCTCCTAAAGATATAGATTATATTTCCAACGAAACCCAATTATCATTTTCGGCAGTTTTCGAAACTATCCCTTGATCACTCATCAAAACTAAAAGAGGACTGTACCCGCTACTTAAAGATGATTCCAATCCTTTGGTTACACAGAACGGAATCGATTTAACGCAAAAATACAGAAAATAATCATACTTTGTCGACAATATAAACACACCTACAAGAACGGGTGTCTGTTCCGGAAGAAGTTTAAGATTCTGACAGTACTCTCGCTCTTTACATGCATTAACCATTAACAATAAAACTTCCACTTGCGACGATGTAAAAGCCCAGATACACTGCGTTGGATTTACTAATCACCATCCTGCCCACGCTTCGAGGAAAACTTGAGATATTTTCTCGAGCTTTCCACCGGGATAACGCGTCAGGAAAAGTGTAAGGCGACGTTTCGGAGCCTGCCTCTGGCTCCATCTTCCGGAGAAGATCGCCTTGTACTTTTACTGACGCTCTATTTCGGTGGAAAGCTAGAGAAGATTTTACGCAACTGACTCACGGAGAAAGTCTACATTCCTTAGATAGATTGTTGAAGCCTCCTTTCCTTCACTTCTTTCTTCTCCGACAGTTCCCACTATCATTCAACACATAGATCTGAATTCATCCATCTGGAAATAAAAACTAACCTCCTCTTTGGTCGTAACTCGTCTCCCGGCTTTGAAAAAATAACATACTTTATTCTCCGTTCATCTCACGAGCATGTCATTATACCTTTACTCTGTTTTCTCTGCAACTCTGCTACTTTAACACACTTTGGAAGCGTGCTGAAATTATCATTACCGCCCCTTTATCATATGGCCTGATATCGTTACTTCCTGTATTTCAAAAAATATTTCAAACCCGTATTCATCATTTCACACTACCTTTAGCATTAGCCCCTCTTTTTCAATCCAGTTTTCGCCCTCACTATTCCACCAACGACCCTCACCTTCGCTTAATGTCAGCAATAGTAGAAATAATAAATGCCAGTCAGTGAGCACCAAATGTATTCTATGATATTGAAAGGGCTTTTGACAAAGTGTGACATTCAGGTCTAATCTAAAAACTCTGCACCATTGGTTTTCCCCATTCATTTCACGATTCCTCCATAACTTTTTAACTAATCGTGTATATAGTGCCAAAGAATAAAATACACATTCACCATCCTTTTTTCCACAAGCATATCGCCTTAAGGAGCCTGTTGTCCCCTCCCCCTCTCCTACTCTTTATACACTTCCGACGTCCACCTCCCACCAATAACCTCAGAATCAATCGCTCTCTACTTGAACGATATTGCATATTGGATCTCTTACAGTAAAACCACCCACATCAATAGTAAAGTTATCTCACCGCTCTACAATCCTACTTTCAGAAATGGCGCATCGAACAAAATCTCCATCTTCCCCAGGATGAAACAACATAAAATCAAAATTTGAAACACACCTATTCGCTTCAGCCCCACTGTCAAATAACCTCAGCACCACAGGTCCCGGGACTGCGCCTGGATGTTACCGCACTGGGGGTAGTGCTGGAATTTCGGGGAATGGCGTCCCCGCTGCTCGGAGCTGAAGATTTTTTCTCTTACAGCTTTTTTGCAGGAACGGACCAGTAAACAAGAATACCGGAGGTTCCCAGCGAATGGAGGAAATGGTCGGAGTTGGAGTTAAGTGGAGTTGGGTCCTTGAAGGGTGCGGTTGTAGGAGGCGTGTCGTTACCGCCTCCGCCGCCCCGGGGACTTATGCCGGGCGTCTACAGTCCCATCGCCGCCGGCTGAGGCTGGGATTTCAGGGAGGATCGCGTCCCCTGCTGGACGGAAGGCATTTGGGTGGTCAAGCTGCAACTCGGCGCACTACGGTGTTGGCCGCAGCTCAAGTCCATTGAGAAACCTTGCTCTGGCTGCTCCAGTGTTGGGGGTGACCTGGTGAACGAAGACCAAGCACCTCAGGGGATTAATGCACCCCTGCTACTAGCGTCGCATAACCCCCGGAGTTGAATGAAGGGGTCAGCACCACGGGTCCCCGGGCCACACTCAACTGGGAATACAGAGGGAGCGGCGGCGGGGAGATGGGGGAGTTGGATTTCTTTCTTTCAGGTTTCAGTTTTACCAGGCTCATGTAAAGTAAAGCACTGACCAACAAGGTGTCAAGCTTGAAAGGAACCAAGGGCGCACTGTGCTAACAGGCATGGAATGCCCCGAGGATGCCTTCAAACACTCAGAACAAGTTGAGTGGTGGGTGGCGAGAGCTAAGGGTGAGGCTCCCGCCAACAAGGTGATCCTGCGGACAAGGGTTAGGTGCCAGGCTCTCTCCATTGCACCAGAAACAAACCATTAAAGGCTTGAAGGCAGAAGACATGCTTCACCTCACTCACCAAGAAATTCCAGCCACGAGAACGTGGACGAGGTAAGGAGGTAGGACAAAGAGGAATGGATGCAATGCTTCCAATGTAAACAACGGCCGAAGCCGGGCACACACTAAAGCTCAAAACTAAAATCTGCTAGAACTACACAAAGCCCAACCTGGGCATCGCTTGTATAGTGGAAGGACTGTTAACAACGGCTATAATGATAGATGGCCCAGGTAACTCTTATGGTCATGCACCACGCTGTTGCAGGAATCAACAGTCCCTAGTGGAACCACACATAGGATCAACAGGCCAATGCCAACAACAAAAACCATCGGTAGCCTTGCCTAAACAAGACAGGGATACAACAATTCCTATGGTATTATTGGTAAGAAAAGGTAACATGCTAAGATCTAATCTAGCTTTATCTTCCGTAAGACTCAGGAAAACAACGTCTCGAGATCGAGGTACAGCTGAGCAGATCTACCTGCTCACTTAAACGCGCTTAGCATCAACTTGCAACTGTGAATTTATAAACACTTAAACACCTGTTTCAGGTCCAGGCAGTGAGGTGCAAGTGAGGATCAACTGTCGGGACTACCCTGCAGTGCGCTCCAAGCGACCCTAAGACCTACCAGACAACACGTCCAAGCATCGACGCGTAGTCTAGCCTACAGTGCTCCACAAGTGCTTTTAATAATATATAATAAGACACAAAGTAAAGTGGCACATAGTAAATAATCAAGAAGTGATCTAGTGTCAGTATAGGGAATATTGCAGCCTTGTGCTATAAAGAATATTCCTACTATAGCTTACAATTGACTAGCCGATACGGTGCAAAGGGTTCTAATCACAGACAAGTAACGGCGCTATACAGTTAGCAAAAAGAACAGGCGACGCCCAGCAAGAAGGGCCGGTCGCCAACGAAATCAGCCTGACCCGCAAAATCCAAATTACATAAGTTTGATACAAGTCAATACACGACGAAGTAAAGAAGTTCCTCCCCAACTTCTGGACAAAATGGCAGCTGAAGAGACTGATGTGCTTCTGCTGCAGGATCCCCACTCCGCTTATGGAGTAGTGAGGGGCTATGGACAAGATATGAAAATAGCCACCAATGCAAAATCTGAACAAGCCCCAATGGCTGCAATTACAGTGAGAAATCCAACTCTTGACATGCTGTTGCTCAATCAGCTATCGGATAGCCACGTGGTATGTGTGGCCATAACAGCTGCCTTTGGCACCATCTACTTAGTCAGTTCATACTTCCAATATGGCCACACAATTGACTCCTACCTGCAGAAGTTGGACAACATTCTCACCACTCAGAAAGGCATGCCTGTTATCATAGCTGCGGATTTAAATGCCAAGTCCCCGTTGTGGCATATCTCAGAAATCGATGACAGAGGAGCCGAACTTGAGGAACTTATAGCACATCATGGGCTTGTAGTTGCCAATAAACAGTTTAATCTTACAACGTTTTCACAACACGAGGAGAGTCAAACATTGATGTAACCATGTGCTAGCAGCAAGCAGCACTCTCATCTCCGACTGGACTGTCAGAGAAAAGTGGACAACAAGTGACCACAGATGTATAACATTTAGTATAAGGACAAATACCCCGATCATGAGATCAATAAAAACTGACCGATATAACAGTAGACAAGCAAGATGGGGCAAGTTTCACCGGTTAGTCAGACAAAAGTTCAGTAACGCTTGGCTGGAACACTATAACACCCTAACTGCAAATGAAATGGCAAAACAGCTACAGGATGATATCATCGAGATCTGCGATGCTACAATATTGAAGTACGAGAGGAAACCAACGTCGGTCCCATGGTGGGATGGGGATCTCACGGCCTTGCATACCGAAGTAACAAGACTCAAGAGAGCCTTTCAGAGGTTACGAAAATCGGGAGATGTAGCAGCCATAATGGCAGCCAGAAATAGGTAGACAACCGAGAAAAATAGATACAACACAGCCATCCGCAAAAAGAAAGAAGACTCCTGGAAACTGATAGTGCATCAACAGGGGAACATAGAACCCTGGGGATTGGTGCACAAAATAATCAAAGCTGGGCCACGCAATGTATCGCAATCAATAAGGAAGCCAGACGACACACACTCAGTAACATGGAGAGAATCTATGGAACAGATACTGTCAGAACTAATCCCAGACAACTCTGGGGAGCTAACCACAGAACAAGTCGAAATCATACGACAAAACAATGAGTATGAGGGAGAACTGGTGGACCTCACTATTCCCGCTGAGGAAATATACAGGGCGATTCGCGATTGCAAAGTATGGAAAGCCCCAGGTCCAGATGGCATTGACGTCATAACAGTGAAACGGCTGTGGGCCAAGTGACCAGAGGTCCTAGATATCGCCATCAACAAATGCTTTAGAGAGAAAACATTCCCAACAGTGTGGAAAAAAAGCAAAGTTATGCCCGTCTCTCAAATCTCAAGAGAAACCAAAAGATCAGCCCAAATCTTACCGCCCCTTTATCCTCCTACCAGTTCTGGGGAAGGTCCTGGAGAGGATAATGGTAAATAGGTTGCGAACAGCCTATACTACCGCGGAAATGGAATCCGCGTGCCAGTTTGTCTTGGCTTCAAACAAGGTCTTAGTACCGATGACGCAGTAAAGAAGCTATTGAGCATTCCCCGGCCAGGTAGAAAACACGCGGTGGCCATTTTTATCGACATAGCTGGAGCCTTCGACAATGTCTGGTGGCCCAGCGTAATGCGTCGATTAAAGCTTGCAAACGTCAACAATACTCTCTTTAACACGGTCGAGGACTACTTCAAAGACAGGGAAGTCAGGATATCAAACAATACAGAAAGCTGCACTAAGACAACTACCAAAGGATGCCCGCAGGGCTCAATTGGTGGTCCTATTTGTTGGAATATGGTACTGGATGACATGCTAGAGGACCACACGGACCAGCCGTGGTATGTTATTGCATGTTTCTGCAGGTAGGCCATCGTCAGCCAATTATCAGAGTAGCAGGACAGAAAGTGCAGTTCGTAAGCCTTGGGGTCCATCTGGATGACAAAATGTCCTTTCTCTCCCACCTCAGAACCACACGAGATAAGCTGTCAACGGCTGTTGCACAACTGACGCGAGTCTCCCGACGAGACTGGGGATTAAACAAAAGAGTGATCAAGCTGACGTACAAATCCATATGTGTACCAATTGCAACATATGGTGCTGCAGCATGGGCACATAAGGCCTTCAATGTGCCTCTTCAGCGAAATCTTCTCGCCATCCAGAGGAAGTATTTGCTTCTAATGGGAAGGGCATGCAGAATGGTATCAACCAGCGCCCTACAAACCTTAACATGCTCCCTCCCATTAGACCTGGAAACAGTGCAGCGGGCCCTGCACTATAACATACGCCGAGGCGAAGCAGCCGATTTATATGGCTTCCGAGCCTTAGGAACCGAGCTTGATAGAACAACAGCTCCCTTCAAAGCTTGGCAAAAAAGGGAGAAACGCAGATTAATGCTACGTCTGCATGAAGCATGGCAGGCCATGTGTGAGCAAGACTAAACTGGCAGACAAACATATGAGTGGATAGACTCTGTTGAGGAGTGGGGCGCTGGCTGGTGGAGTCGTACAGAGATATATAAATTCTTCACGGGTTTGCTGCCGGATTACATTTTCTGCTGACGACGAGCTTTCGGCGACTTGCACTGCCACCATCATCAGGTTCGTTCTATCGAAAGGAACAACAAGAACTCAACCGAACAGCGGAACAGAAAAGAGCCAGGATCACTGTCGACGGCCGATTGGCTGACTAAAATGACGTAACAGTACCGTGATTGTGATTGGTCGGTTGCGAAACCAGGTGTAGATATACAGCAGCGTTGTACTGACATTTGGTTCCACAGCGTAAAACAAAGCCAAGGTTGTTATAAATGGAAGGAAGATGGAATACACACGTCAATGTTCGCATAACGTCACTGATTAAATTGCATCACCGTTCACATTATTCTACCACTATTATCATGATGTTTAATCTCGAGAATCCGTAGGGAGCGAAGCGGTATTCTGATTGGCTGACTCCAATGACGTAACCATTCCGTGACTGTGATTGGTCAGTTGCGGAACCAGCTGTAGATGTTCGCATAACGACACTGTTGAAATTGTATCACCGTTTACTGTCATTAATTTTGATGTTAAACTCGAGAAATCCATAGGGAGCCATGCGGTCTTCCGATTGGCTGACTATAAATCCGGTTCTATAATACTTGTCAGTGATTGGTCGGCTGCGAACCAGCTATAGAAGAAGTAGGACCGGTGTGTGCAACACTCTCCACTCTCATATCATCCGCCAGCGAGACACTTGGTTGTTTAAGAATGGCAAAAACAGGTTTCCATGCTTCACTGAGCCATACACCTAAGTCCCTGTTCATATTATTATTATTCAGACGTATCTCAATAGCTTCTTTAATCACAGATTCCCAAAAGAAGGAACACTTAGCTAGAACTCTCACATTATCGAAATCCATACTGTGACCATTTTCGATCACGTATTGTGCCACAGCAGATTTTTCTAGTTGAAACAACCGGATGTTGCGCTGATGTTCAGTCACACGGGCCTGGATAGTGCGGATGGTTTGACCAATATAACTCTTACCACATTGGCACGGTATGCTGTACACTTCCGGTGTTCTTACACCCAAATCATCCTTCACAGGGCGCAGCAAATCCCGTATTTTAGCAGGAGGACGGAAAATGCACTTCTTTCCGTGTTGTTTTAAAATCCTGCCGATTTTCCCAAAGGTGCTACCTGCATACTGGATGATGGCCAAATCTTTAGGCTGTTCTTCTTCTTCAATATTACGTATATCTGCCTTTTTCTTTCGAAGTGCCCGTTCTATCAATGGGATCGGGTATCCATTCCGCATGAAGGTATGGCGGAGATGTTCGAGTTCGGCCTGCAGTTTGTCAGCTTCTGAAATTACCTGAGCTCTGTGTACAAGCGTGTATAACACCGTGTTCTTCTGCGCCGGATGGTGGAATCTATCGGCATGCAAATAGTAGTCTGTGTGTGTTATTTTCCTGTATACACTATGTGACAAGGTTCCATCAGGTCTCCGCAGGATTAAAATATCTAGAAAGGGCAATCTACCATTTTTCTCTAGCTCCATTGTGAATTTGATGTTTTCATGAATAGTATTGAGATGGTCCATGAATTTATAAAGACCTTGGATCCCATGGGGCCAAACAACAAACGTGTCGTCCACATAACGATAGAAGCATGCTGGTTTGAGGACGGATGTTTCAGTTGCTCGATCTTCAAAGTGTTCCATGAACAGATCGGCTCCTACAGGAGATAAAGCCCCGCAGGGGCCTGGTACGCAAGTGCCCGGTACGAGTTTGGCGAACCCGCGGTGCCCGAGCTGAAAACTTGTGAGCGCGGCAAGTTTCCCACACCGTAAACTCCTACCATGATTCAACTACCACCGTAGGGCGTGACGGTGGAACGTTGTGTGCCTAGGAGAACGGGGATCTTGGCTTAATCGCCCTGATCGCGAGGACGGTACAAACATCAATAAAAAACCCTCAACCTCAAGGTCAGACACGTGCCGAGGAGGCGAATGGGTGATGAGGGAAATCACTCGCTAACGTGCAACCTCAGGGGCACCTGCGCACCCCTGTTGTATTAGCGCTTCTTTTTAAACTGGTTTTACTCGTGGGACCAAAACGAACTCATCCACAAAAACCACAAAACCCTGCGGTACGGGTGTGCTGGAGGCTAAACCTAATACACCCAGTACTAAGAAGCGGGCCAGGGTTGTTACCCCTCCCGCTTCGGAGAGTCAAACTGACAGGAAAGTCTGTTCGATACCGAACGCTTTCGTTGTAATGGAGAGGGTAGATTGGACATTTGAAAAAGTGTCCCCATTTTATATTAATAAATGGTTGGAAGGATTGGTTGGAACCTTGAGATCTGTTAAAAAGCTGAGGAACGGGACGCTGCTGCTGGAAACAACCACCAGTAGACAGGCATCTCAGCTCCTTAATTGCGAGAAGCTCGGGGAGTTCGCCGTAAAAAGCGAACTCCACAGAACCCTAAATTGTAGTAAAGGCGTTGTCACCTGTCGGGACATTGGATTTAGGGACCGAGGAACTGGTTAAGGAGTGGGAAGAGCAGCAAGTGGTCGAGGTGCGTCAGATTACACGGAGGGTAAATGGCAGTCTGAAAGACTGCCACCTTCGTCCTGACGTCTGACACTCCAGTGTTGCCCAAGTGTATTAAAGCTGGCTACATTAACTTGAACGTCCGTCCGTATGTTCCGGACCCAATGCGCTGCTTCCAGTGCCAGAGGTTCGGACATACGACGGCGTCATGCTAAGGGCAACCCCACCTGTGGTAGATGCGGCAAGGGGGCACATGAACCGGGTGTCACTTGCACGCTCCCACAGGTGTGCGTCAACTGCTCCGGGGCGCATCCTGCCTGGAGTAGGGAGTGTCAAGTGTATCTTAAGAGCGCAAGATACAGGATTTGAAGACCAAAGAGCGGATACCGTATGGAGAAGCAAAGAAGAAGGCGAAATCGCTCGCCGCTCCAATTTTTGGAAGTAGCTTTGCCTAAAATTGGTCTCGACTCCCGTCAGGAAAGAAAGTGTTGCTACGCAGACATCCTTTGCAGACATGGGCACAAGCACTACGTGCTCATGTCAGTGCAAGTGTGGTGCAAAATCCACCAAGGTCATGACACCTAGGACCGCGGATGTCGCTAGTAACACATCTGCAACCTCGACCACTCCAGCAGTAGTAACAAAGTCTCCACCAGCATCAAATATAGCAGGTAAATTAAATCCACCTCCTATTCCACCACGTTCTGTTGAAGTGGTAGCGATACCACTTGCTACCAGTGGAAACAGAGGTGACCATAAGATCCGTGGTATAAAGTTTAGACAGACTGATCCGACCCAGTTTGTTAAGTCCCCCTCTTCTTCTCCTCCCAGACCGCCCAGCAGTAGGGAGAGTAAGGGGAAGAGGCAGAAGAAGAAGAAGAAAAAGGATGGGGAGGATTTTGAGGAGTCCTCTGGGTCGGAGATGTCTGTCTCCGCTTCCGGGCAGGAAGAAATTGAGATGCTGGTGGAAGACTCTGGTCCCGTTCCTCAGCAGGAAGTGACCGAAGACCCACCCGAACCGGGGCGGGTGAGGTTAAATAGGTAAGGATGGCTCCCATACTTCAGTGGAACATCAACGGTTTTACAGCTCACAAAGAGGAGTTATACCTATTAGCACGGTCTGATCCTTTGTGTCTCTGCCTCCAAGAGACACATTTCAGACCAACACATCCAACATCTGTGCTAAGAGGATATGACGTGTACCGTAAGGACGAAACCGAGGGTGATCGAGCGAAGGGGGGGGAGGGTTGGCGGTGTTTGTCCGAAACACTGTCCATTCCGAACCTGTCGCTCTCACCTCTGATCTACAAGCAGTGGCAGTGAGGATACACGGTCCTATTAAACTGACCGTATGCTCCATTTATCTACCACCAAATGCGCCCGTCGAATATGACGATCTTGTCGGCATTATTGCGGCAGCTCACACGGCCATTCCTCCTCCTAGGAGACTTCAACGCACATAGTGCGTTGTGAGGTTCGAACGCCGAGAGCCCCAGAGGCCGAGTGGTTGGTAGATTAATGGAGCAGGAGAACGTCTGTATCCTGAATACAGGACAAATGACCCACTTCACCACTGCTTCCGGTTCGTCCTCTGCCATTGACCTTTCGTTGTGCTCTCCTTCAATCGCAGACTCCGTGTATTGGGAGGTGGATCGCGACCTTCATGGAAGCGACCACTTCCCTATTTGGATGCATGTAGAGTGTGAACGAGGAGGAGGCAATAACCGACGCAAATGGAACGTCAGTGGTGCAGATTGGCAGCTCTTCTGCCGTTCCGTATCACTGGAGCCCTGTGAGAGTATACAGGAGAAGGTGAATCACTTCACTGAAGTGATTCACCGTGCAGCTGACGTTTCCATGCCGATAAGCTCCGGAGACGCTGCGAAGGACGCCCGTCCCCTGGTGGAACGGCGATTGTCGTTCCGCTATCCAGGGTCGTAGACGAGCAGTTGCGTCGCTTCAGGTTGTGTCCAACTACCTGACAACCTGGCAGCGTTCCGTATTGCCAGAGCTAAGGCGCAGTCGAGTTATTAAGGAGAGCAAGAAAAGGTCATGGCAGAACTTTGTGAGCACTATCAATCGTTCCACTAGTTCATCAAAAGTATGGGAGTCAAGTCCGCCGTATATCTGGAAGGTGCTCTCGCACACCAGTATCTGGGTTACTGGATCATGGGACGTGTAGTTACTGACGAGCGAAGCATAGCCCAGCTGATTGGCGGATAACTTTCGCTGCCATCACTTCCTTCTGCCAATTTCGATCCTCGGTTCCAGCAACGTAGGATTGCTGCCGATGAGGCGCGTGCTCTGCTTCGATTCGTCGGGTAGCAGAGGCATATAACAGTCCATTTTCATCTTGGGAGCTGGAGTCGGCCTTAAACAGCGCTAATCGACACCGCCCCAGGGCCTGATATGATCCAGTACCAGATGCTGAGGCATCTTAGTGAAGACGCTAAAGAGTACCTTTTAGATATTTTTAATCATATTTGGACCGAAGGACACTTCCCTGACTCGTGGAAAGAAGCAACGCTTATCCCTATTTTAAAGCCTGGTAAGGACAAGTTGTTGCCAGGTAGCTATCGTAGCATCGCCCTTACGAAGCTGCGTGGGCAAGACACTGGAGAGGAATGGTCAATCGCCGCCTCGTCTGATGTCTTGAATCCAGCAATCTGTTGAGCCGCTTTCAGTATGGATTCAGAAAGTCCCGTTCCACCTTGGACTACCTGATCCTGCTGGAGGCGGCAGTACAAGATGCGTTTATCCGCAGCCAAGATCTTGTAGGTGTCTTCTTTGATATTGAAAAGGCCTACGATACTACCTGGCGGCATGTTATTTTAAAGCAATTACATGATTGGGGTTTCAGGGGTAACCTGCCCCGTTTTTTAAAATCATTTTTATGTGGTCGTTGCTTCCGGTACCAAGTCGGGAATGAAGTGTCAGATCTTTTTATTCAGGAAAACGGTGTTCCTCAAGGGTCAGTTTTAAGTGTCACACTTTTTGCTATAGCAATAAATAGTATTTCATTCGTTATAAGGAGGCCCATCCGGTACTCCTTATATGTTGACGACTTTTTAATTTTTATCGCATCGTCCAGCCTGAGAATTGCTGAACGACAGCTGCAACTCACGCTGAACAGGCTGGATGAATGGTCAGTGCACACCGGTTTCCGTTTCTCTGCTGAGAAAACCCGGTGTGTTCTTTTTAGCCGCAGTAGAAGTCTTTTAGCAGAACCTCATCTCACCTTGAGGAGCACCGTTTTAAGTTTTAGTGAAACTGTTAGATTTCTGGGCCTCATTTTCGACAGTAGGCTTACATGGCTGCCACATCTTAAAGATGTTAAAGCCAGAGCCATGAAAGCCCTTAATGTTTTAAAGTGTCTGTGTGGCAGGTCGTGGGGCGCTGACCGCTCCTGCCTGCTACAGTTTTATATAGCCTTTGTACGGTCGCGGTTGGAGTACGGTTGTATTGTCTACGGTTCGGCACGGGACAGTTATCTCCGTATACTTGATAGTGTCCAACAAGCAGGAATTCGTCTCGCCACAGGTGCATACCGCACCAGTCCTATACCCAGCATTTGTGCTGAGTCTGGCGAGCCGCCGCTCTTTATCCGACGGCGTCTCCTCATGGTGCGACACTATATTCATATTGCCGCAAATCCTGGCAGTCCCGTGTATGACGTAGTTATTCATCCTAACTATGAACGGTTTTACACCAACCGCCTAAGAGCAGCCAGACCGTTCAGCTACCTGTACAAAGGCTATTTTAGAGGAATATGGGTTTGAGATGCCCTCTCTTATTCACCAGGGTTGGAGCAAATCTCCTCCCTGGCTTTTAAAGAGGCCCAGAATGATTTTAGACCTGTCACGGTACAGTAAGCTGTTTACCGCTGACAGGGTATTTATCAGTCTTTTAAGTGATGTTTTAAATCAGTTTCACGATTTTACCCCGGTGTATACGGATGGGTCTAAGCAGGCTAACGAAGTAGGTTGCTCAGTAGTGTTCCCTCGAGCGACTTACACATTCAAGCTAAACAGCATGTGCAGCATATATACTGCGGAGTGTTACGCCTTGTTAAAGTCGCTCCAGCATATGAAAGCAAGTAGGGGCCAAAAATATATCAAATGCTGTGATTCCCTCAGCTGCATCCACGCCTTGGGAAGCATGTACCCAACAGATCGTCTTGTCCAAGACCTTAGGACACCCTCCGATCCCTCCAATCTTCTGGTAAGGAGGTCTTATTCTGCTGGGTACCTGGCCATGTGGGAATCATGGGGAACGAGGCAGCTGATGAAGCTGCCAAGTCTGCAAGAAGGTCAGAGTTGACTTTGAACCGGTCCCAAAGTCTGACCTAGCCTCGGCGGGGAAAAGATTTGTTCTTGACATTTGGCAGAGGCAGTGGCTGGAGGTAGAGCATAAACCAACCGTTCAGCCGTGGAGCAGCTCCTTCCAGCGGGCGAGGAGGAATGAGGTTCTTCTTAATCGCCTCCGCATAGGGCACTGTCCTCTCACACACAGCTTTCTTCTCCGCCGGGAGGCCCCCCCGGAATGTGATGCTTGTGGCGTACCTTTGACGGTACGCCACATTTTAATAGACTGTGTACTGTTTTTAGACATAAGGGCAGACGTTGGCTTGGCCAACGAGCTGGCCCTTATTTTAAACAACGAAACCAGCAGCGTGGCGAGTGTTTTAAAATTTTGTGTTTGGGCCGGTCTAGTGCCTAAAATTTTAGGTAGATCGGCCTAGTTTTAAGATGGATGTGTGGCCTCTTTACAGCCACCCTTCCATGTGTACTGTCTTTATTTTTTATATGGTTATAATCCCTGTCTCGCTGGCCATTATACAGCCAGCGTGACATGTAGTGGTTTTTAATTTTTCTGTGAACCTGTTTGACCCCTCTACAGCCATCCAGGTATTCTGCAGCCTTAGGTCGTGGTGGCCCCTTTAAAGCTGCGTTTTATTTTTGTGATTAATTTTATTTGCTGTCTGCATGGCCGACCCTTTTATAGTCGACCATGCAGACAGTATTTTAGTATTTTTTTAGCCACAGTTATAGCTGGTAATCGTTAGGGCGCTAACGACCTCGATATCGATGCGCCCTAAATCAACAACAACAACAACAACAGGAGATAAAGGAGACCCCATTGCCACACCATCAGTCTGTTCATAAAAACTCCCACCATAGGTAAAGTAAGTCGAAGTAAGGACCAGTTTGAACAGATCAACCAAGTTAGGTTCAAAAAGACCTTTTAACAGCTGCAGAGTGTCTCTCAAAGGGACCTTGGTGAAGAGCGAGACAACATCAAAGCTGACCATAATATCAGATTCTGACAACCGCATCTTTTGTAGCGTATCGACAAACTGTGTCGAGTTCTTAACATGGTGCGGACAATTGCCTACGTAGGGTCTAAGCATCCTAGACAGATATTTGGCCAAGTTATAAGTAGGACTACCAATAGTACTTACAATCGGCCGTAAAGGCACACCCTCCTTATGGATCTTTGGCAGGCCGTAAAGCCTAGGAGGTCTGGCTGCACGAGGTCGAAGGTACTTGACGACATCAGGCGTAAATCCGGCCTTCTTAACAAGAGCTGACACTTTCCTTTCAACTCTGGAAGTAGGGTCACCATTAAGGGGCTTGTAAGCGGTGTCATCAAGCATTTTTTGTAGTTTAGATTCATACATATCAGAAGTAAGCAGGACAGTGGCATTCCCTTTGTCCGGAGGTAACACTACAACTTCGTCACTCTGACGCAACGCACGGAGAGCGAAGTGTTCCGATTTTGTGATGTTGGGCCTAGGTGGTTTGGCTATCTCCAGTACTCTGCACGTTTCCCTTCGAATTTCTTCAGCCGCATCCCCAGGAAGCTTTCGAGCAGCTATTTCAATTGCACAGACGATATCCTTTACAGGAACCTTTTCAGGAGCTGGGGCAAAGCTTAACCCCTTGGATAGAACCTTCTCTGTCGCTTCGTCCAACTGTTTCCAGTAAGGTTTACTACCGCACGTTTGAAATCTTCCTCCTTAGAAGGCCTAAGTGCCTGTGATAGACGATTGATTTTGGATATCTGTCTGTCCGATGTTCTGTCAAACTCCATGCTACCTTGTGCAGAAGTAGTGGTATCCACCCATTCCCAGGAGGTAGGAGACAATTTGGCTGCAAGCTCCAGATGGCAGTGAAATAATTCTCGTGCGTTACGGTCAAGCTCAAAGCGTGTGTGACGATTGCGTTCTCGAAGGAGCGCAATATTGGCGCGACGCAAAATACGGTCAGCTTTAGTGCTTGCAATGCAATGGCCAACCAGACAAAAACGAGGTAAAATATTGGAATCCCGACATCTCAATAAGAAGGTCAAGGAACACTACAGTCTGGCTTTCTTCTTCCGCAACTTTTCTAGATGTCTTACTCGTTTGTGCATATCCTCCCCGTAGAGGTATTTAATATGAGAGATAAGTCTTTCCCGGCGTATCTTTGATATAAATTCTTCACGGGTTTGCTGCCGGATTACATTTTCTGCTGACGACGAGCTTTCGGCGACTTGCACTGCCGCCATCATCAGGTCCGTTGTATCGAAAGGAACAACAAGAACTGTACCGAACAGCGGAACAGAAGCGAGCCAGGATCGTTGTCGACGTCCGATTGGCTGACTCCAATGACGTAACAATACCGTGATTGTGATTGGTCGGTTGCGAAACCAGGTGTAGATATACATCAGCGTTGTACTGACATTTGGTTCCTAGTAGAGTTTCGAGACAGCAACGAGACCTGAGCCACCACCACTTGAAGTATGGTACGGAAGCAAAGTCCTGCATCGCCAACGTCTGGCTCTTCGCACCGAGCTGAGTCGACATCGTTTCCAGAGGCTGCATCACCGAAGCAACCCTCGCCTCCGAATACAAGTACGCCACGGCATTCGGCAGAAGTCAACGCCGCTGAGAGGCCTGCCCCATATGACACCCCTGCTTCGAATCGCCAAGAGGATTCTTGTTCGGAGGTGTCTGGAGCGGACGACTCGTCGTGGATTTCATGGTCGTCACCAAAACCCGCTCTCATAGACCACGACGATTTCAAGAAAGAGGTGAACGTCATTTACTTCTACTGCGAGAGCGCAGGCAACAAGTACAAGTTCAAGCCCTTCACACCGAGGAAGTTCGAGAAATTCTATTACGCCGACGAATCTCCCCTCCAAGTGCAGCTTCGAGTCAAAGCCGGGGAAATGCTGTAGCGTGGGATATCCCTAGCAAGAGCTTCAAGAAACTCAAGCAAACTCTCTCGGATCCGGCACAAGCACTAAATGTCAAGCCCATCATCTCAAAAAAGAAAGACTGGTCTCGCCATGTTGAACTACCACTCGTCCTTTCCAAGCACTTCAAGGAGGAAGAGTACTTGGCAGACCTCCTTCGAACGCTCCACAGCCCTCGGAGCCCAAGCAACAATGAAGAGGAAGCGATGGAGTAAGAGGCCTCGTTGACGTCAAACCGCGTGCACCAGGAGAGCATCAGACATCACCAAGATCGTCGTAAGTCAACAGAAGCCCATCAGAATGAGTCCTCATTGGCGCATACAGGTTCATTGCCAACCCAGCTGCTAGTCACCTGAATGAGCCAAGAGGACCTCGAAGAAATCAAGCAATTCCTAGAAACTAGGAATATAAGATACAGCATGGATCTCCAAGAAAGCACTCGGAATTCAACAATGGGTGTTCATCAAAAGGAAGCAGCTCCAAGAGACTCCTGCAACATGGATGAGGGAACACTCCAAGATGACATTTACTCCTCACTCCCAGCACCAGACAGGAGAGAGCCTGAGGCAACCAAGTCCTCCGCCCCGGCCAGCAGCCAAGTCATGGAAAGGAGAATACTGAACTCCAACAAGAGGCTACAGAAGCGGAGACCGATTGCAACGCTACATCAATGCTTCCGCTGCCAAGGCTTCGGGCATCAAGCTTCTGACTGTCTCAAGTAAGTGCGCTGCGTTCGCTGTGGAGGGAGTCATAACAACCTGGTTTGCATACGTCCGCGTGACGCAACGCTGACATGTGCAAACTGTGGCTCTGACCACGCCGCCAGTTATGGGGGATGCCCCATAAGAAGAAAGCTTCAAGCAGCCATCAGAAGCCGTCAACGCCAACGCCAACCAAGTCACTCCCAACAAATCGTTAGACCGGAAGGACCTCAGAGACGGTCATCAAGCAACTTCAATAATCATCCGCCGACCAACTCAAATGACCAACACGGGCACCAATGCTGCAAACAAGCGCCAAGACGAGCAAATCAGCTGGGGAAAATTGTAGAGTTGTTAACACAACTGATTGCGGCAATGATCCCCAATTGACCACTTGAAACCAGTTAGCTATTAACAATAAGAATATCAAAAGGGTTTTCACACAGGCCGTAATCACTACAGTCAAAGCCGGTTTTCCCCAAAGTGTACAATTCGTGAAAACAAAACCCATCACCATCAATGAAACCACAGATAAAGCTACAAACCGTAGCGGGACTGTATAACACCGTTGAGGCAGTGATTAAAAATAAAATAAATAAAAAAATAAAAACAATTGGTTCCACAGCGTAAAACAAAGCCAAGGTTGTTATAAATGGAAGGAAGATGAAATACACACGTCAAAGTTCGCATAACGTCACTGATAAAATTGCATCACCGTTCACATTATTCTACCACTATTAATCATGATGTTTA
The DNA here is from genome assembly GCA_031002005.1 of Vandiemenella viatica. Classification (NCBI taxonomy): domain Eukaryota; kingdom Metazoa; phylum Arthropoda; class Insecta; order Orthoptera; family Morabidae; genus Vandiemenella; species Vandiemenella viatica. Next base: position 71,048,715 of record JARYHS010008074.1, read on the forward strand.
ATCTCGAGAATCCGTAGGGAGCCAAGCGGTATTCTGATTGGCTGACTCCAATGACATAACCATTCCGTGACTGTGATTGGTCGGTTGCGGAACCAGGTGTAGATATACACCAGCGTTGTACTGACAGTTCGCTCTAGTTTGGCTCAGAGCCTTTTCGAGTGCGTATCGTGTGTTACGAAGTGTTGAGTAGTGAATAATACGAATTAGAAGATTTCGATTTTTGATTTTTCATTTGCGGATTAGATCAGTAAGGTTAAACATCGATAACCTGGGGAAGGGACTTGAAGAAATAGGGATGAATACATATGAAAACTTGATATTGGAGAAGAATTTCAGTAGTCCACAAATGGACAATTCGGATGTTGATATGACTGATTCATGCTCTTGCTCAGGCAATTGTACAGAACAAGACAGCCAAATGGGAGAAGAAATAGGAGAAAATGTATATGACATCCAAGAAAATAGAAGAGAGTTTCAGGAAGTGGCAAGGAAAAGGAAGAAGGAAGGAAGGAGATCAGGCAAGCTAAAGCAGATTCGTGCCAGCGAAGAAATTACAATACATAATAGATTTACACCACTTCAGCAACAGGAAACAGAGAATCCTCCTGAACAGAGAAAAGCGGAAGAAGAAGCAACAGGATTGAATGCCACCCCAAAAGAAACATTCCCACCAATTGTGATAGAAATGGTGACAGATTATATAAAGATGAATCAAATAATTAAGAAGCACCTACAAGGACATCTGAAAGTGGTGTATAGGGGTGACAGTCTAAAATACCATGTTGACAACAGTCGAGACTACGAATTTGTACATAGATTTTTCAGGGAAAACAAGATTCCTTACTAGACTTATCATTTGCCGCAGGACAGTCCACTAAAAGTGGTTGTCAAAGGCCTACCGCCCTCGGTGGATCCTGAGGAAATTGGTGAAGAATTGAAACAAAAAGGGTATCCTGTGCAGAATGTACACCAGTTTAAGAAGAAGGATAAAGAAACAAGGAAACATATACCGTTGGCGATATACCAAGTTACACTTACGCCGGGCCTACCCGCAGAGAATATCTACAGTGAAAGGACAATTCTGTATACCAGAGTACAAATAGAAAGATACAGAAGTCCCTTTGGGCCACCTCAATGCGTAAGGTGCCAGAGGATAGGCCATACGGCAAACTATTGCCAATTGCCTTTTCGATGTGTTAAATGTGCCAACTTCCATTCCACAAAGGAATGTAAATTACCGAACGAAACTAAAGCAAAATGCGTTAACTGTCAGGGTGATCATCCTGCGTCATGGAGAGGATATCCAGCCTTCCAGACAGCAATAAAGGCAGTAGAGAACAACCAACGCAGAAAGGAAAAAAAAAACAGCTACAAAATCGGGAGACAGTTGGAAACACCAAATCAAGGAAAGATGCGAGTGGAGGTAGGGGAAGCAACCAAGAACAACGAGGAGAACGGAACACCTATGCTGACATCACGGCGGGCAGAGGCCATCGCGTGAACAGGCAAAAAGAGATATACAATGAACAGGACAATGGAGAGGAAAATGAATTCAAAGACATTGCAACGGAAATTGTAGGTACAATAAAGACAATGCTGATGAAATTTAAAGAGGTAATGACAAGAATAAAAAATACTAGAGGAACTTGGGGGAAGATCATGGCCCTAGCAGAAGGTGTTTTATCAATGTTTGAGTAATGGCCAGATGTCATAGTCAAAAACTACAAGACGCAACAATTTTCTTGTGGAATGCGAACGGGGTGAAAGGAAAAATTGAAGAACTAAAGGAATTTATCCATCGAAATACAGTCGATATTTTGTTAATCACAGAGACACACCTGAAGACGAGAGACAAAATCAATATAGGAGGAATGACCATCTACAGGACGGACCGGCCTCGGCTACGGGGAGGAGGAACAGCAATTTGTATGAGAAATAGTATAGTGCACCAGGCAGTACAGATACCATCTCTAATGGAAGCTGAGGCAACAGGAATTAAACTACAGTCTAGAGAGGGCCATGTGATTATAGCAGCCGCATATGTATCACCGAGTAGGAAATTGCTGGAACAAGATATAGATGCTATACTCTCTACAGGCGACAAAGTATTAATCGGAGGAGACTTTAATGCGAAACACTGGCACTGGAACTCAGGCAGGACAAACCAAAGAGGAGAACATCTGTTTGGACTAACGGGAGAGAGAAATGTACAAGTGATTGGTCCACTGGAGCCTACCTACATACCCTCAAACCACCACTTGTTCCCAGACATTTTGAACATCGTCGCAGTAAAAAATATAATACAAGAGGTAAACTTAACTACGATAAACGACCTATCGTCAGATCATCAGCCTGTTAAAATCCAACTAAAAACCTGGATTCCGACACACCGAATGCCGAGCAAGAGAACAGAAGTAGACTGGAGACAGTACAGAGGAAAACACGACCTAACCTCAAGTTAAATACAGTGGAAGAAATCGATTCAGCAGTGAGCCATTTACAAAGTGTAGTTATGGAAGCAGCAAGTAAAGCGTCCACTACAATTATTGTTGAAAACCAAAATCAAACAGAATTACCACCCCTTCTGCAGGATTTGAAATATCTAAAGAACAGATATCGAAAATTATGGCAACGTTACAGGGATCCACAAGATCGCAGGCAGTTTCATCGGTTAGCTCGGGAGTTGAAACGAAGACTTGCCGAAAGAAAAATAGAAACGTGGTAAAACAAGATGTCTAACTTGTTATTAGAAAAGAAAGAAGCATGGCAGCTAATAAGAGCGCTCAAAAATCCAAGGAAAGTTAAGACCGGTATAAACGGGCCAGATGGTGTTGCCTTCCTACCTCTAGCTAAGGCAGAAGTGTTAGCAGAATCATTTGCAACTCAGTTCAGAACTCCTGATTATGAGCTGAACGCGAGGGAAAAGAAAATGGAGGAAGAGATTCAGAGGCGTGCAACGAACATAAGAGATGGCGCTACAAACACGATACCACAGTTAACTACACCTCGAGAAGTTCAGGAAATAATTAAAAAAACTGGGGAGCAAAAAAGCACCTGGTATAGATAACGTCACGAATAACCATCTCAAGAACTTACCCAAAAAAGCGATAGTTTTGTTGAAAAGGATAATTAATGCTGGAATGACGAGAGGCCAATTCCCTACACCATGGAAAACAGCCAAAATTGTGACTATTCCAAAACCAGGTAAAGACCTGACCAAACCCGACAGCTATAGACCTATTAGCCTTCTGAGCTCACCAGGAAAAGTCATGGAAAGAGTAGTCCTAAAGAGGATAAAGGAAAATTTAAAAGAAAACGCTACAATTAGAGAGGAACAATTTGGGTTCCAATCAAGAGTTTCGGCAACAATGTTATTGTTACGTCTAGTCGAGGACATATTGGCTGCGTTCAACAAGGGAAAATCTGTAGCAGCAATATTCATAGACGTAGACAAAGCTTATGACAGAGTGTGGAGAGACAATATAATATGCAAGCTGGAGGATAAAACAGACATCCCACGCTGCTACATAAAATTGATATCAAATTACTTGAAAGGAAGAAGATTCTTCGTGGCATGTGACGGTGCGAACTCATCAATTCTTGAAGCCCTGGAAGGAATCCCTCAAGGATCAGTACTGTCACCAACTCTGTACAACATCTATGCAAACGATATTCCTGTACCACCCGAAGTTGAATTTGCCCAGTTCGCAGATGATAAGACGAAATATACTATCGGATACAGACATGAAACAAACATCAGAAGACTGCAGAAAGGCATCGAAAAACTCACCGAATGGTGTAGAGCCAATAAAATAACGATCAACACCTCCAAGTGAGCTGCAGTATATTTTACTAAGAAAAAACCGGACTTTGACAAACTACCTCAATTAAGAATAGACGGACAAACGATACCGTGGACAAAATCACATCGATACCTAGGAGTTGAACTTGACCAAAAGATGTTGTTCAAAGAACACATCAGACAAAGAATCCGAAAAGGGATGGCTATTATGGTCAACTTATATCCGATACTTAGTAGTAAAGAACTGACACTACGGACTAAGAGCAGAATATATAAATCAGTAATACGGCCATTTCTGCTATATGGCTGCCCAGTTTGGGGAATATCGGCAAATTCGAATATTCAACTCCTACAAAGACTTCAAAATCGCTGTCTACGAATAATACTAGGTGCGAGAATGTACACCCCGATTACACAACTCCATGATCAAACAGGAATAAATTATATTAAATGCGAAATTAGAACACAGGCAGAAAAATTATATAATAAAATAAACAAAGAGAAACACATGGAGCACCGACTACGTCGAATTGGTTTGTGTGATCCAAAAACATGGCACAGATACAAGGTTCCGCTAAATATATTAAACCAAGAACAGTAAAAGACCATTATTTGGGTTTTTCCATAAGACCACCCGAGTGGTGGTCACAGGTTTTTCCCCCAAAGTGATAAATAAAGAGTGCCCCCAAACCTAACCTTAAACTAACAAGCAAAGCTTCCAAAGGAAGTGGTGCTTTAGCATATAAGAACAAAAAAAAAAGACAGTTTGCTCCACAGTGATCCGATGCTCGTTAACGACGCATTCGATTTTTATTTTGAGCTTGTGTCCTTTGTTCGCCGCTTTCGTTTTCTCGCTCGCGGTGTACGGCAGTCTGGTTTTCCCGCCGTAGTGTCCCTCCCTGCCCGAGATAGTAGGGAATTACCGCCACACGGCCCTCTCCCGCTGGGAGAGGAACCCCCTGACGTGAGTTTTAGGGTTGTCACTGGTCCTTGGAACCTAGCGGTGATAACATGGGGCCAGTACAACATTCCTGCTAGGTGCCAGCAACAACAATGGACAACAATGGAGATGTCCTTCTCTCTTCTGCGGCGGTCGGGCCTAACGCTCCTGCACATCTAACCTCGCCAGAAGCCACCTCCTCCTCCTTGTCGTCTGAGGATGGAACATTTCCACCATGAAATTCTTCAAGCATAGCTGAAACACCAGAGAGCCCCCCACAGGCGGAAAAGGGATACAGCCTGTATCCTGATGCAGCAAGTCCAGGCCCTATTGGCAGTGAAACAATACAAGAACCAACCAGAGATCTACAAAGCAACAATGGTGATGCAACAATAAATACCTTAACAATGAATACAACAAAATCGTGCAGCTTCGCCGCATCAAAAGATATGGCAGTAAATTCTACTCAACGAGGAAGAACTGAAGCAAATTCCAGAGTACTGCAGTATCTTCCTTGTATAAGCATGAACTCGATATGATCCTTGGCCATCTCTGAAAGAAGAGCAGACAGGGAATAATGAAAAAAATCATATGCAGTGCAAGCGTTATAACTCCCTCTACTGAAACGCTGAAAAAGACAAACACTTCAGATAAGAGTCTGACAAAGGTAACCACTCATAATGCTAGCCCTACAGTGACAGCCGCTTATAGTGAAGCGCTGAACTCAGATCAGAATGTGACAGAAGCAATGAACTCAGATCGGAATATTACTAATGCACCTTCTCAGATCCAGCAGAGTAACAGAAGCAAAAGGAAGAAGAACGCATCTGATACTCCACCACAAGCCCCCAACAAGAGACTAGATAATAAAAAAAACTCCACCTGTAACACATCAGAACACACCGGTCTACGAAGAGCAACAACAGCAATTGCTGGACCAAGAAGTACAACAGTTTCTTCGTCCTAAGAAAACAGTCAAGCTCAGACAGACACAACCTTCTGAGCCCATGGAAGTTTCCAACAGATTTAGCAACCTGAACGAGGAGAACAGTGCTCCAGAAACTGAGGAAACTCGTCTACCACCTCATAACAAAGCTATTCCACCATTCATGGTAACTTACTCGGGCTCATACCCAGATCTATTTAGAAGACTCCAGGCTAAGTGTTCCAGAAGTATCAATGTCAAACCTCAAGGTGTTGACAAATACTTTTTGTGTGGAAGACTATAAAGCCACCATGGATGAACTCACCGCAGCCGAGGTGCCGTACTTTACCTTCAACTCGGAGCCAATCCATTACCTAAAGGTTGTGCTGCTTGGTGTACCTGGCACAATCCCTGTTGAAGAGATCAAGGCGGAACTCACTGCTATGGGGTATGAAATCACCTCAGTAGTGCAAATGAAAAAACTTGGAACAGGCACTGTGATGCCATTATTCCTCACTATCCTACCAGACACGATTGAAAATAGGAAAATTTATCAAACAAGAAGAATGCTTGGACTCTCCATCTCTGTGGAGAAAATGAGGTCAAATCAAGGACCCCCACAATGTCATCGCTGTCAAGCGTTTGGACATGTACAACGGTATTGTAGTATGCCAGTCAGATGTGTTAAATGCGGACAACATCATCCAACAAACAATTGCGACCTGACTAAAGAAGCTAGCATCGTCAAATGCGCCAACTGTGGTGGGGAACATGTAGCCTCTTATCGGGGTTGTTCTGTTGCAAAAAAAGCACGACAACGTCTGAGAGGCAGGATTTCTACAACTGCAAATAATAATCAGTCAGATAGCCGGACAGGAGGTGATCAAGCAACGGAGCCACCTCCTCTTACAACCAATTCAGGGAACTGGCCTGCCTTAATGTCACATACTACAGAAGCGCTGCAATCATTCTCCACTGTTGTCTCAACCAACAGCAACTCTAGCAAACACCTGTCAACAGCTGACAAAAGTAATATAGTTAAAATGCTAGAGTCTAAATCACAGCAACTAAGATTGACAAACTAATGGATCATCTCCTAGTACGTTCAATAACACAGCCAACTCAACAGCAAGCGACACACAACATGAACACGCATAGGCAACTGAGCAATCTAACTTTCCGTACATGGAATGCCAATGGAGTTTTCCAGCAAAAGGGGGAATTAGTAGAATTTCTACAACAAGAAGGAATCGACATATGCTTACTATGCGAGACCCACCTCAAGCCTGGTCTCAAATTTACGGCACGTAATTACAGAACATACAGGGCAGATCGGCTAACAGCTGGTGGAGGCACCGCTATACTGGTCCGGTCCTCACTCCCTCGCTATAAGATCCTTATACCAGCTATGACGACTATAGAAGCTATTGGTGTGGTTGTTGAGACCAGCAATGGACCAATCACCATCATAGCTGTCTATCATCCGCCGCGACAGCACATCGATGTAAATGACCTTGACACTCTGTTATCAATCCGCGGGAAATTGCTTATTGCTGGTGATCTCAATGCCAAGCATCAGACATGGTACAGCAGATGTACCAATGTCAGCGGTAGAAGACTCTTACAGGCCTGCGACCTCAATGGCTGCGAAGTAGTAGCACCAAATGTACCTACCCATACACCATATAACCATCGTCAACGTGGAGATGTTTTGGACATAGCCATTACGAGGGGTATGCCCGCCACACTGACTGCCAGGGCTCTCAATCAACTCTCCTCTGACCATAAGCCGGTGATTGTTGAAGTACCCACTCTAGCAGCCACTGAATATGAAGAAACAAGAAGAAACTGGCCGAACTTTAAGTCTCATCTTACACAAGTAGTACAACTGGTAGATGCTGAAGACCTGGAAACAGACCTCCAACAACTCACCAGATGCATCAAAAAGGTTGCGGACGAATCAGCCCCCATCAGACAGGGTGGTAAGCGCCAGAAAGGGCTACCGGCTGACATTCTCGCAATTATTGCTGAAAAAAACAGAGTCTCTCGGATATGGCATGAAACCAGACGACCTGAAGACAGGCGAAGACTCAACAGACTAATCAGAGATATTAAAGCCCGTATCATAGCACATAGAAATAAGGAATGGGAAGCAAGAGTTGTGACGCTCAAAGTTGAGGACAATACGGCCTGGCGGGAAACTAAAAGGTTGCTGAGAAAGAGATCGCCAATACCACCTCTGCAAACTGAAAATAGAGTGTTATGCAAACCAACTGAAAAAGCGGAAGCTCTAGCTGATGCTTTTGAAAAAAACTTTCAGCCTATCAATGAACCGCTAGATGAACAGCACATCAGACTAGTAAAATGCCACCTTCGTCGTTACCTCCGGGATGGAGAAGACAATGGTGAAATCGCTCCATTTAACCGCCAGGAGTTTCTGGGGGAGGATGTCATTACCAACAGAATTCTTAAAAATCTACCACTTGCTGTTATAGATAAATTGGTTAGTAAGTTTAACAGAATAATTGAAAGTGGCATCTACCCAACTGCATGGAAGCACGCAATAATCATTCCAGTTCCTAAGCCTGGGAAAGACCCAAAATTTCCGCAAAATTACAGATCTATTAGTCTCCTGACAGCAGTCAGAAAATTTTCGAACGCTGCCTTCTCAAAAGGCTACAAGCTCACATTGAGGAAGGCAACATGATACCCGATGTGCAACATGGATTTGGAACTAACCATTCAACTGTTCATCAACTCATGCGACTAGTGGAAACGGCAACTGGTGCATTTAACTATCGTGATCACTGTGGGGTGGTACTCCTAGATGTGGCTAAAGTCTTTGATTCGGTCTGGCACGAGGGATTGACCTACAAAATGGCAACCCTTGGCGTGCCTGGCAGATTCTTGAAGATCATTAGCAGTTATCTACAACAAAGAACATTTGTAGTAAAGGTAGAAAACATTACGTCCACACGAAGAACAATACGTGCTGGGGTCCCACAGGCCAGTGTACTGAGCCCAGTACTATATACTCTCTATACAGCTGATCTACCAATGCAACAAGGAACTGAAACTGCACTTTACGCTGACGATACAGCAGTCTTTGCTACTTCACGGAGCCCAGAGTTGATTGGACGGAGGCTTCAGACCGCACTGGATGAGATTGAAGACTGGGCGACAAAATGGAGAATACGCATAAATGCATCTAAAAGCAAGGCCATCTGGTTAACAAAAAGAAGAATGCCACCTCGACCCAGATTGGAACTTTTTGATGAGAAAATCCCTTGGGTGAATACAGCCAAGTATCTAGGCGTCACTCTAGATACCAAGCTGACCTGGAAGGCTCACGTTGAAGAGGTTCGACAAAGGTTACAGCGCCGATTGGGCGAATTATATCCAGTCCTCAATCACACCAGCACCCTCAGCAGTAAAACTGGCATCCAATTATATAAGTTGCTTGTGAGACCACTGATGGAATACGCTTCCCCAGTTTGGGCATACGCGGCCGCAACACATTTGGACACTCTGCGGAGATTACGAAATAAAGCGTTGCAAAGAGCTCTGCACCTTCCAATAATGTTCCCGACTAATCAACTCCACCAGGTAGCTGAAATTGAAACACTCAAGGATAGGTACCGGAAGTTGGCAACCGCTTTCTACAATAATGCAGAAACAAATATAAATCCAACAATAAATACACTCGCCCAATATGACGTGAATCTAGGACCGCACAAAAGACCGCTTAACATACTTCTGTAGAGAGCTAAAAAGAACAAATGACAAATCCAAAAATATAATATTAATCCAAGGCCAAATTTAAATGAGCCCACAGCAAGCGACAAATAAATACAGAGAAACTCCATAATCGAAACACCCTTCGTGAAAATCAAGGAAATGCCAAACAGGCAAATACTTCAATCAAGAATTCTACAGCTCAAGGGCTGTAGAAGAAAGTTGGCTCCACGGCGGCTCCACGGGCTCCACACGTCCAAGTGGAGCGAACTGTCAAGGAAAAAGAAGCTTAAAGAGAGGGAAAAACAACTGATGACAGTACAGCCACAAACAACCAAACCACAAGCTTTCAGCTAGAAGCCAGCGAAATTCCACCTCTGCGAAATACTTCTTCCAGCCATGACCAATCATCAGCAAGCTCCACTGAGCCAAACCACAATAATGGTCTCCCCATCAACAAGGTTCCCAACACCAACAGTATCCCTCCCTTCAATAACAATCCCTTCCATAGACAGTAGTCCTCCCACCAATAACGATCCCCCCAATAATGCTTCTGACCCACCTGCAGAAGGAGCAACAGATAAGTCCTCCTCGCACAGCTCGCCCCTATCAGATTTCAGAGAAATCATAGATTTCTGCAAAGGCCTATTTCAAACGTTCATTACTACCATTCAAGATTTCAAGAATGCCCCCACCACAGATGCCAAACTAATGGTCATTGTTAGTGCTTTCACAAACATCATCAATGGCCCAAAATAAATTAAAATCACTAACCATCATGACGTGGAATGGCGACGGCATTCTCGGGCAGAAGCACACTTTGGAAAGATTTCTAGATGAACATGGGATAGACATAGCGCTACTCACCGAAACACACCTGCGCGAGGGGCAGACATTTCAAGTCAGAAACTACGCTATGTATCGATCGGACAGACAAAATCAGCCTGGGGGAGGAACAGCAATCCTCATAAAAAATCGCCTTGCACACAGATCAATTGATTCTCCTGCGCTCGAGCGTGTTGAAGCTACGGCTGTTGAGGTCGGACTAATTAGATTCATAGCAGTGTACCACCCACCCAGATATAAAATGCCGGAGGCCGACTTGGTAGCACTGACCACAGCCGACAGAATAATCCTGGGGGGGGGGGGGCGACTTCAACGCCAAATCTCCGGTTTGGGGGTGCAGCGCTCTAAACAGCAGCGGCCGTATCCTCTTTGATTTTGTCAGGAAAAACCCCCAGGTGACTGTAGTGGCGCCTGACGAACCTTCGCACTTTCCCAGGCCTGACTCAGGCCTGATTTCTTGGACATATTTTTGCTCAAGAACATCGCCTGGTCTGTTGCATCCACTGTACACAACGACCTCGATTCCGACCACAACCCTGTGGTATTATGTATTGATACAGCCGTACGCCCACCAGAGAGTAAAAAATTATCTCTAAACACCAATTGGGAAAAATATAAAGAACTAGTAAACAGTCACATAACAGAACAACCAATCTTGAACTCTAAACACAAAATTGACGCACAGATAGATCACTTTGTCGCTTTAATCACGGAATGTGCGAAAAAAGCGACCATAAAGATCACTCATGACCCAGGAAAACACGACCTTCCACCACACATTTCGGACCTAATTAAGCTGAAAAATCACCATCGCAAACGATGGCAAAAGTACCGGGACCCTCAAGATCGAAGGATTACAAACAGACTTGCTCACGAAGTTAGATGGCACTTACAGAAACACCGTTCTGAGTGCTGGACCTACACTCTCCAACGGGCAGAATAAAACCCGGACCTATTCTGGAGACTAATTAAATCACGAAAAGAACAGTCCCAGCCGTCAAAGCCTCTACACGGGCCAAATGGCGTTGTATACACAGCGCGGGAGAAGGCGGAGGCCATGGCCGACACTTTGGAACTCCAGTTCCAAGAACATGTCATCGATGACGAGGATAGCGATATCCACGAGGAAAGAGTGATTAGAGAAGTACCTCGCATTCTGAGGCAAAGATCACGCAACTCTTCCCGTCCTGTGGAGCCGTCCACAGTGACCTCAATCATTCGGGCACTTTGTAACAAGAAATCTCCCGGTCCTGACGGCATCAGAGCCACTCATTTTAAAAACCTACCACAATCCGCTATAGACCTGCTTACCCATATATACAACTCCTGCCTCAAGCTATCATACTTCCCAGCCACCTGGAAAATAGCTGAAATCATCACTCTTCCTAATCCCAACAAAAACCAACTCTTTCCTCAGAACCACCGACCTATATCATTACTAAACATCCTTGGTAAAATCCTTGAGATCCTCATAAATTCTCTCCAAAAATTCCTTAAAGACAATAGTACCATCATTCCTGACCAGTTTGGCTTCCGTGCGCAGCACAGTACCACCCACCAAGCTGTCCGGTTGGTTGAAAAGATCTGTAGGGCGCGCTCCATCAGGCACCATACAGGCGCTGTGATGCTAGATATTGAAAAAGCTTTTGACAGGGTTTGGTATGACGGGCTCATATTTAAACTACATGCATATAGCTGTCCTGGTCATCTACTAAAAATGATCAACAGTTACCTCTGGGGCAGGAAGTTCTATGTCGTGGTGGAAGGAGCTGCAAGCCAGTTCAAATCAATTGAAGCAGGCGTACCCCAAGGTTTGGTCATAGCTACAATATTATACACAATCTATACAAATGACATTCCCCACCATCCAGGCGGAGAATTAGGCCTTTATGCCGATGACACCTGCCGATCCTGCCGCAGCCAAAAATTCATCTCACGGAAGCTCAGACAACACCTAGAGCTTATAACACGCTGGTGTAACAAATGGAAAATTAAAATCAATGCTGACAAATCCCAAGCGATCATGTTCACTACAAAAAGATCTCTTCCCGACCAACATGTGTCAATTGGCGGCAAAGACCTCCCGTGGCGAGACGCAGTCACTTATTTAGGAATTAAAATGGACAAAAAAAACTGACTTGGAGCAAACACATCCAAAACTTATGCAATACCGCCACATTTTATTATTTTATTTCCTGATTTTACATAGCCTACTACCTTGTTACCTAAAGTAGGCCCTTAGTTTCTACAGTTTTATTCTTAAAACAATTTACTTTGTTAATAATATATCTGGATAATTATTTTTAAGGATTTAATGGATTTAAGTATTCTAATAGTAAATCTACTAATTATTATAATAATTAATATACCACTTAATCTACCAACTAATCTACTAATTAATCTACCATCTTACTAATTCACACCAAAATCAGCAATTGTCTTTGTATTATCATACTTCTAATTAATAAACTGTCTATTTGTATACGTTCTTCTTTTACCACCCCGCAGGGGCCTGATACGCAAGTGCCAGGTACGGGTTTGGCGAACCCGCGGTGCCCGAGCTGGAAACTTGTGAGCGCCGCAAGTTTCCCACACCGTAAACTCCTACCATGCTTCAACGACCACCGTAGGGCGTGGCGGTGGAACGTTGTGTGCCTAGGAGAACGGGGATCTTGGCTTCATCGCCCGGATCGCGAGGACGGAACAAACCTCTATAAAAAACCCCTTAACCTCAAGGTCGGATACGTGCCGAGGAGGTGCATGGGTGAGAGGCAGATCACTCGCTAACGTACAACCTCAGGGGCACCTGCGCACCCCTGTTGTATCAGCATTCCTGTATAAAATGTTTTTGCTCGTGGGACCAAAAACGAAGTCACACACAAAAACTACAAAACCCTGCGGTACGGGTGTGCCGCAGGCTAAACCCAATACACCCAGTTCTAAGAAGCGGGTAAGGGTCGATAGCCCCCCCGCTTCTGATGGTAATAGTGACAGAAAAGTTTGTTCGCTTGCGAACGCTTTTATAGTGATGCAGAGGGTGGAAGGAACCTTTGAAAAAGTCTCACCGTTTTATATCTCAAAGGGGCTAGAGGGTCTAGTAGGGACCCTAAATTCGGTGAAAAAGCTGAGGAACGGGACGCTGCTGCTGGAAACTACAACCAGTAGGCAAGCTACCCAACTCCTTAACTGTGAGAAGCTCGGGGAGTTCGCAGTCAATTGCGAACTCCACAAATCCCTGAATAGTTCCAAAGGCGTTGTCACCTGCCGTGACCTGATAGACATAGGGACCGAGGAACTCGTTAAGGAGTGGAAGGAACAGCAAGTTGTCGAGGTACGTCAGATCACACGAAGGGTTAGTGGCAGTATTGAAAAGACTGCCACCTTCGTCCTGACGTTTGACACTCCAGTACTACCCAAGAACATAAAAGCAGGCTACATCAACCTGAACGTCCGTCCGTATGTTCCGGACCCGATGCGCTGTTTTCAGTGTCAGCGGTTCGGACATACGACGGCGTCATGTAAGGGCAATCCCACGTGCGGTAAGTGCGGCAAGGGGGCACATGAGCCTGGAGTAAGTTGCACGCTACCACAGGTGTGCGTCAACTGCTCCGGATCGCACCCGGCCTGGAGTAGGGAGTGTCAAGTGTATCTTGAAGAGCGCAAGATACAGGAGTTGAAGACAAAAGAGCGGATCCCTTATGCAGAAGCAAGGAAGAAGGCCAAGTCGCTCGCCGCTCCAATTTTTGGAACTAGCTTCGCTAAGATGGCTTCAACTCCCGTCAGGAAACAAAGTACTGCTACCCAGACGTCCGTTGCGGACATGAGCACCAGCACAAAGTGCTCATGTGAATGTAAATGCGGTGCCAATCCCGCAAAGGTCGTAACATCGAAGACCGCGGACGTCGGTAGTAGTACGTCTGCGACCTCGACTACTCCAGCAGCAGTCACTAATAGTCCACCACCACCAGCAGCAGTAGCTGTCAAAGTAGCGCCACCTCCAATTCCACCGCGCACTTTGACAGTTGTAGCATTACCATCTGCTACATCTATAAATGGAGGTAATCAGAAGATCCGGGGCCCGAAGTTTAGGCGGACGGACCCGACTCAGTTTATCAAATCTCCCTCTTCGTCCCCTCCCAGACTACCTACTGGCAGGGAGAAGAAGGAAAAGAGGTCGAGGAAAAAGAAGGTGAAGGAAGTAGTGGATGAGGAACCTGAGTCGGAGACGTCTGACTCTTCGGAGCCGGAGGAATCTTTAATGCTGGTGGACGAGACTGGTCCCGTTCCTCAGCAGATGGAGACTGAAAACCCACCCGAACCGGGGCGGGTGAAATTAAATCGGTAGGATGGCTCCCATACTCCAATGGAACATTAATGGTTTTGTGGCTCACAAAGAGGAGTTACAACTCTTAGCACGGTCTGATCCATTGTGTCTCTGCCTTCAAGAGACACACTTCAGACCAACACATCAACCTGTGCTAAGAGGTTTTGACGCATACCGAAAGGACGACACCGAGGGTGATCGAGCGAAGGGGGGAGTGGCGGTGTTTGTACGGAACACTGTCCACTCAGAACCTGTAGCTCTCACCTCTCCGTTACAAGCAGTAGCAGTGAAACTGTATGGACCGGTGCAACTCACTGTATGCTCCATATATCTACCGCCGGGATCACCAGTTGATTGCGGTCAACTGGCTGACATCATGCGGCAACTCTCTCGGCCTTTTCTCCTATTGGGAGACTTTAATGCACACAACGCGTTGTGGGGTTCGACCACCAATTGCCCCAGAGGCCGAGAGATTTGTAGATTATTGGAGCAGGAGGATCTGTGCATCCTAAATACCGGTCAGATGACACACTTCACTACTGCTTCCGGTTCGTCCTCTGCCATTGATCTCTCTCTTTGCTCTCCATCGATTGCCGACTCCGTGCATTGGGAGGTGGGTCGTGACCTCCATGGAAGCGACCACTTCCCAATTTGGTTACATATAGAGTCCGAACGGAGCGAAACAAGGAACACACGGAAATGGAATATCGGCAGAGCTGACTGGCAACTTTATAGCCGGTCAGTCATACTCCAACATCGCCAGACCACCGATGACAAGGTGAAACACTTCACAGAAGTAGTTCATCGGGCGGCCGATATATCCATGCCTAGCAGTTCCGGGGCGCAGCGCAGAACGCCTGTCCCTTGGTGGAGCGATGAATGTCGTTCTGCTATTCAGGGCCGGAGACGGGCCATGCGCCGGTTTAGGTTGCACCCAACACCTGACAACCTCGCAGCGTTCCGGATTGCTAGAGCTAAGGCGCGCCGTGTGATTAAGGAGAGCAAAAAGAGATCATGGCAGAACTTCGTGAGCACCATTAACCGTTCCACACCACCAACAAAAGTATGGGAGTCAATCCGCCGTATATCCGGTAGGTACTCTCGATCGCCAGTATCTGGATTACTGGATCAGGGGCGTGTAGTCACCGACGAGCGAAGCATCGCGCAGCTGATGGCAGAGTATTTCGCTGCCATCACTTCGTCTGCCGGATTGGACCAACAGGTCCAGCAACGAAGAACATCTGCCGAAAGGCAAGTCTTTAACTTCGACTCGTCGGAATTACGGGACTACAATACCCCATTTTCAGTTTGGGAGCTGGAGTCGGCTCTTAACAACGCCAAAGACACTGCGCCAGGGCCTGACCTGATCCAGTACCAGATGCTGAGGCATCTTAACAAAGATGCTAAAGAGTACCTGCTGGGTATTTTTAATGAAATTTGGACCGGAGGACACTTCCCCGACTCGTGGAAGGAAGCAACGATGATCCCAATTTTAAAACCAGGTAAAGACAAGTTGTTGCCAGGTAGCTACCGTAGCATTGCCCTAACGAGCTGCGTCGGGAAGACACTAGAGCGGATGGTGAACCGCCGCCTCGTCTGGTGTCTTGAGTCCCGTAAACTGTTGAGCCGTTTTCAGTGTGGATTCAGGAAGTTCCGTTCCACCACGGATAACCTGATCCTACTGGAAGCGGCCATTCAAGACGCCTTCATCCGCAGCCAACACCTTGTGGGTATATTTTTCGACATAGAAAAGGCTTACGACACTACCTGGCGGCACGTTATTTTAAAACAGTTACATGAATGGGGATTTAGGGGAAATCTACCCCGTTTTTTAAAATCATTTTTATCTCGACGTTGCTTCCGGTACCGAGTCGGTAGAGAAGTGTCCGACCTTTTTATTCAGGAAAACGGTGTTCCTCAAGGTTCAGTTTTAAGTGTGACCCTTTTTGCTATTGCCATAAATAGCATCTCAACTGTTATAAGGAGGCCCATCCGGTACTCCTTATACGTTGACGACTTTTTAATCTTTATTGCATCAGCTAGCCTGATAAGTGCGGAGCGGCAGCTGCAGCTCACGCTGAACAGGCTGGATGAATGGTCAGTACACACCGGCTTTCGTTTCTCTGCCGAGAAAACTCGGTGTGTACTTTTTAGCCGCAGTAGAAGTCCTTTTAGCAGTACCCCATCTCACCTTGAGGAACACCGTTTTAGGTTTTAGTGAAACCGTTCGATTTCTGGGCCTCATTTTCGACAGTAGACTTACATGGCTGCCACATCTTAAAGATGTCAAAGTCAGAGCCATGAAAGCGCTTAATGTTTTAAAGTGTCTGTGTGGCAGGTCGTGGGGCGCTGACCGCTCCTGCCTGCTACAGTTTTATAGAGCCTTTGTACGGTCGCGGTTGGAGTATGGTTGCATTGTATACGGTTCGGCACGGGACAGTTATCTACGTATACTTGATAGTGTCCACCATGCAGGAATTCGTCTCGCCACAGGTGCATACCGCACTAGTCCGATACCCAGCATTTGTGCTGAGTCTGGCGAGCCGTCGCTTTCCATCCGCCGGCGTCTCCTCATGGTGCGACACTATTTACATATTGCCACAACTCCTGGCAGTCCCGTGTACGACGTAGTTATTCATCCCAACTTAGAATGGCTTTATAGCAACCGCCAAAGAGCAACTAAACCATTCAGCTACCGTACAAAGGCTATATTAGAGGAATATGGCTTTCAGATGCCCTCTTTTTATCACCAGGGTTGGAGTAAAACTCCTCCCTGGCTTTTAAAGAGGCCCAGAACAGTTTTAGATCTGGCGCGGTACAACAAGCTGTGTACCGCCGACAGTGTTTTTATCCGAAATTTTAGCGATGTTTTAAATCAGTTTCGCGATTTTACCCCGGTATACACGGATGGGTCTAAGCAGGCTAACGGAGTTGGCTGCTCAGTTGTGTTCCCTCGAGCGACTTATAATTACAAACTGAATAGCTGTTGCAGCGTATACACTGCTGAGTGTTACGCTTTGTTAAAGTCGCTCCAGCATATGAAAGTAAGTCGCGGCACGAAGTACATCATATGCTGTGATTCCCTCAGTTGCATCCAGGCTATAGGAAGCATGTACCCAGCAGATAGTCTTGTCCAAAGCATACAGGACACCCTCCGATTGCTCCAATCTTCTGGAAAGGAGGTCGTATTCTGCTGGGTACCTGGTCATGTGGGAATCAGGGGGAACGAGGCAGCTGATGAAGCTGCCAAGTTAGCCTGCACCAAGGTCAGAGTTGACTTTGATCCGGTCCCAAAGTCTGACCTTGCCTCGGCGGGGAAAAGATTTGTTTTTGACATCTGGCAGAGGCAGTGGCTGGAGGTTGAGCATAATAAGCTCCGGCTGGTCAAACCGACCGTTCAGCCGTGGAGCAGCTCCTTCCAGCGGGCGAGGAGGGATGAGGTTCTCCTTACTCGCCTCCGTATAGGGCACTGTCCTCTGACACACGGTTTCCTTCTCCGCCGAGAGGACCCTCCGGAGTGTGATGCTTGTGGCGTACCTTTGACGGTACGCCACATTTTAACTGAATGTGTTTTATTTTTAGACTTGAGGGCAGATGTTGGCTTGGCCAATGATCTGTCCCTCATTTTAAACAATGAGACCAGCAACGTGGCGAGGGTTTTAAGATTTTGTGTTTTGGCCGGTCTAGCGCCTAAAATTTTAGGCAGATCGGCCTAGTTTTAAGATGGATGGGTGGCCTCTTTACAGCCACCCATGCATGCGAATTGTTATTATTTTTTATATTGTTATGATTCATGTCTCGCTGGCCACTATACAGCCAGCGAGACGTGTAGTGTTTTTAATCCTCTTTTTAACAATCTTGGCCCCTTTACAGCCATCCAGGTGCCGTACGGTTTGAAGTACTGGTGGCTCTTTTAAAGCCACGTGTAATTTCATGTTTTATTTTATTTGCTGTCTGTATGGCCGACCCCTTTACAGTCGACCATGCAGACAGTATTTTAGTACATTTTAAATCCACAGTAATTGCTGGTTATTGTAAGGGCGCTAATGACCCCGACGTCGACGCGCCCTTAAACACCAATAACAACAACAACTTCTTTTACCACTGCTGGCCTGCGTCGACATCTAGGCCGCTAGCTGTCTCTGCTGATGCAGCGGGGCGACTGCTGACATGCTGACCACAAAGTGTCGTCAGCCAGCTTCACGTTCCAGGTAGTGGTCTCGTTCTTCTCCGGTTTGTCCCTGGAGCCACCTGCTCCCCCATCAGGAGTTCTCTCCTGGAATCAGAGCAGGCCACCCCCTGAGCCCTGGAGAAGGTGCCTCTGGCTTCCAGAGGCACTACGATGAATTGAGTCTTTGCCGTCTTCCTGGTGCAGGCACCGCCTTAGTCATGGGCAGTGCTTGTAGTCAAATTTGGGTTGTTCTTTACTCTTGAGTTTCTTCCTCTCCTGTCCTTCTTTCTGCTTCTGATGCCGGTTACTCGCGGCGTCCCCTACGCTCTGCCTGTTTCAATTCAACAAATCTCGCCTTCTCGCGCTGCGACGCTAGATTAGCAGCTTCATCCAGCAAGTGCCAGAGCTCGGTATCACGCAGTATATCGTATATTCTTCTGTTCTGAAGTTGTATTTGGAGATATGCTCTTGATTCTTCAGTTTGTTTGCACTCCCAAACCACGTGCTCGGGAGTACTTACTTCACCACAGTCGCACCTGTTTGTTTCTTTGAGGCCTCTCTGTTCTAAGAAACTGTTGTATGGACCATGGCCAGATATGTAGTGTATGAGCCCTGGAGATGGTTGTAGGTGAGTCATGTTCATTCTCTCTTTCACGCAAGGAAGCATGTCGAAGGTCCTTCTGCCCGTGTTGCTGTTAGTCCATGTTTGCTGCCATTCATCCATCAGCGCATCCCAAATATCTTTTTTGGTTTCAACAGGCCTTCCAATTATTTCAGCAGCTTGGTCATACCTTCCTTTTTTAATCCAGTATAGCGCTCCTCGCTTCCTTACTTCCAGGTCCAGGGGCCAGATACCGAGTATAACCGTTAGGGCATCTGTGGCCGTTGTTCTGTAGGCCCCTGTTAGTCGGAGCAGAATTCCTCGCTGCGTACGGCGAAGCAGCTCCTTTGGTTTGACCTTTCTTAGGTGCTTGGCCCACGTGCTTGCAGCGTATCCAGTGATGGAGGTCAGTATTGCATCGTGATATCTTCTTATGACGAGCGGAGGCAGATTAAACCGTCGTTCGCCAATGCTTATCAATTTGTGCATTACCAGTGCTGCTCTTCCACATACTTCCTCCATGTGAGACGCAAATTTCAGTTGTTCCTCCAGGTTTACACCAAGGTAGCGGACTACTGCTTTTCTCTTTATTGTTTTTCCCTGGATCCTAATTACCGGATTTCGTTTGAGTGTTCCTTTTAGGAGCATGTAGGTCGTCTTTTGTGGGGCTAGGTTTAACTTAACTGCTGCACACCACTTACTCAGGCAATCCAATACTGCTTTGCATTTTGTTTCGAGTTCCTGCCTGGTGTCCGCGTCTATCAGAAGTGCGAGATCATCGGCGAATGCCACCACACCCAGCAGTTCTGACATTTGTTGCAATATTTCCATGACCGGTTCCAAACCAATGTCCCAGAAAATTGGTCCACACACTGATCCCTGCGGGCAACCTTTCGTCAGTCTTTTCTCTATGTACTTGTTGGGGAACCGCAATTTGGCATATCTATTTCTACAATAATCTCTAAAACTGGTATAGAGGTTTTTTGGACAGTTGATGTTTCTTAAGCGTTCGAACAGCGCGGGCCACCAGAGATTGTCGAATGCGCCGGCGATATCCACAAATACTCCCACCACATAATTTCTGGAAGAGTTTTGAGCTATTTCCATTAAGCGGTTGATGGCGTCCTCTGTTGACTTGCCTGCTCTGAACCCATACTGATTTGGGTTCATCCCATGTTTTAATCTATGTTCCTTTAGTTTCTTGCAAAGTATCTTTTCTTGTACTTTCCCTAGAACATTGAGTAAGCAGATTGGACGATAGGATTTTGGAAGTTGTGGGTCTTTGCCTCCACCTTTCGCTATGATAATCACGTCACTTGTTTTCCATGCATTTGGTATTTTTCCCTGTACCAGGCATTCGTTAAAAAGTTTATTTAAGGTTGGAACCAGTTGGATGACCAGCTCCTGGAGGACCTCTGCTGGTATCCCATCAGGTCCAGGTGCTTTTCTTTTTGGAAGGGAAAATATTGCCTCTACTATCTCTTCATCTGATATGACGCATTTTTGATGTTCACTCTCGTAGGGATCCCACATTTTTTGACGCAGTTCACTTTGCCGATCTGTCTCGTTTTCTGTATTGTCATCTGGAAGTAGCACGGCAAGTAACTCCCGTGCAGTTTCCATCCAGTTGGTGGTCATAGATCCATCCAGTTTTCTTACAGTAGACAAGGTTGTAGGTGGCCTAATTTTGCCAGCGGAAATCTTGTAGGTGATGCCCCATGGGCCTGATCTCATATTTTGTCTGACGAAGGCTTCCCAGCTTTTTTGTTTTGTCTTCAGCAACAGATCCTTGAACTCTTGCTTTTTGTTCCTATATCTATCTAGAAGAGTCTGTCTCTCTTCTGTAATGAGGCAACGTTGATATGCTTTTCTTGCCTTCCTCATTGTGATTCGTAGTTTCTGCAATCTTTCTGCCCATGGTTTGTCTTTTACTCCCGTTGTTTTCTTTAGTGGAATTGCAGTTCTCATTGCGTCCTGGATTGCAATACCGCCACAGCTAGACTCACAAAACTTTACCCCTCCTCAAAGGAAACGGCCTCCAAAGAAAAACAAAAATGCAAATTTATAAGTCAGTAATCCGGCCAGCGCTACTATATGGTTCCGAAGTATACAGCATGGCAACAGACTGGCAACTTAAAAAAATTCCAACCATCCAGAATAGATACCTAAGACTCATAACAGACGCCCCCCGGTACATGACAAACTCACAAATACATCATGACTTAGGCATACAAAAAATGACAGACTATATTAAAGACAAATCCGCAAAATTTTATAACAAATCTCAAGCTTCGTCCCACCAATTAATTAAAAACCTAGGACAGGAAACACCATATGACGATAACTACAACAGACCAAAACTAACGCTGACGAGAAACTACAGATACTAAAAAAAAACCACACACAGAGGACAGTAACTAAGACATGACTTGACTAAGACAGCCAATTCGCAAAACCCTAGACAGAAATAAGTCAGAGGACATTAAGGTCTTGGAACTTAATACCTACATTGGCTCAGGCCAAGTTAGATGATGGCTGGCAGTTCGCTCCACAGACTCCTCACTCACAATTTCACTCTCGACGGGCTACAGCGGTACGCATACGAGTGCATTGAGGTTAGCTAACTCTTGCTCGCGTATGCGGGCACTGTTTGCTCCAGCGAATAATATCCTTGGCCCTCCCTTTCCGAGCTCAGTAGGGTTTTACCGCCACACGGCCCACTCCTGCAGGAGTGGAACCCCCTGGCGCGAGTTTTTAGGGTTGTTTCCGGTTCGGGCAACCTTACTGTGACAACAACGGACCGGAATAACACTCACTTTGGCCTTCTCCAATGTCGTGCGCTGCGGCCAGCGAATCTCCGCGCTCGCCTTCACCGGAAGACAACGAGATGGAAGTGTCAAATTCATCGTGTGCATCGGCGCTAGACAGCCTCAGCAACTCTCCGCGCTCACCCTCTTCAGAAGACAATGAAAACGAGACGGAATTGAAAAACTGTCAGAGCCCGGACACAAGAAAAGACTCATCTTTGCCAAATCACATGTCGACGCCCCAGCCACCACAAGGACGGGGTGAACCACGCGTAGCAAAGAGGCGCATCTCGCCTCTTGCTGCAGAAACTACAAAACACCCAAGAAGGAATGAGCAACTAGCGTGCGGTCCTACTGCAGAGGGCACCTCCTCAACCATCAGCGTTTGCACTAAACAACTAGAGAGGAATGTTGCCAGCAAAGTTAGGAAAACGCTGAAGAAGAGGAAGGGGGCGAATGACCAGGTGACTGCCACACCATTTCCGCGGAAACCAGGAAGCTTAACTAGTCCTGCAGTTGGGAGACAATCTCACCAGCGAGTTGATGAGGAAGGCTTTGCATTTCCCAAAAACACTAGTAAACCTCCACCAGCGCTGGACCCCAACATCGTTGAAACTAGAAACCAGTTCCAATCTCTGCAGCCTGAACCAACACCACCAGTTCAGAGATCCGCTCACATTCCTCCAATTGTGGTGCAATTTGAGCAGAGTTATAAGACTCTCCATGATAAGGTTGAAGCTGTTGTGAAGAACTCTTTCGCTGCCAAAACTGCCGGTGGTGATAAGATAAAGTTCGCCTTCACAACAGCAGAAGACTACTCAGCCGCTACAGGGATGTTGCAGGACAACAATGTCCCATACTACACGTTTCCAGTGGGAGCAGTCCTGCTACTTAAAGTCGTCTTCAGGGGCATACCAAGAACACTGCCCACTGAAGATCTGAAAGAAGAACTCTCAGAGATGGGATTTACTGTTCAAACGGTGAACCAACTTCGCCGCCCAGGCAGCAACATATTAATGCCAATATTCTGAGTGATTCTTGCGGACTGCCAGGAAAACAGGGCAATCTTCGGGGTGGAGAGAATTTGCCACCTCCAAGTGAAGGTCGAGAAACTTCGGGCAACGACCGGACCTGCGCAATGTTACAACTGCCAGCGTTTCGGTTACATGACCAAGAATTGCAAAATGCCTCCAGTCTGCGTTAAGTGCGCAGAACAACATGACTACACCAAATGCACCTTGCTGAAAGGACGAGACTCCGCCAAGTGTTCCAACTACGGAGGTGTAACACGTCGCCAGCTACAAAGGCTGCCCGGCCTTTAAGAGAGCCAGAAACCGACTTAGAGGCCTTCCAACTGAAATAGAAAAACCACCGGACCGTGCATCAATAACAAACAGCACAGCGCGGCAAGACCAGACTTCAGCTCCTGAGCAGCAGGGTAACCGTCCCGCAACAGGGCAAGATCAGGCTCCCTCTGTCACGGTAAAGAAGATGTACTCGTCGCATCTGCGCCGCAGACAGAGGAGAAAGATAGGATCGAGCAATGTAACCGAGCAACAACTCCTGTTGTCGAGAGAAGACAATACCACTTCCAGAAATGAACGAGTCGCCCCTATCGGGTACCCCGCTGACCCGTCTGCATCAACGTCAACTGAGCAACGAATCAAATCAGTCGACCCACCTACTGGTCACCACGTCTCCCAATAACAGCAAAGAAACACAGTAGAATCGGACCGCGAAGCGCAACAGAACCTAGACAGGCTTACCAACATGATGGAGTCTGCCCTGAAGATGATAAAAAAATGACCAGCGCCGTAACTAATGCTCTAGCTGTCCCAAAGTGTCCCCACTGCAACCACAATGGATAGACAGCCACATATTCACTCCATATCTTTCTGTGTTTGGAATGCTAATAGCATGTACAACCAACTACTTGAGTTTAGGCAGTTCCTTCGAGACCAAGATGTTGACATATGTCTGGTGTCAGAGACCTTCTTGAAACGCGGCCTGCCAACTGCAGTAGCCAATTACAGTTGTTACCGCCGCGACAGACCCACCGCTGGAGGTGGAGTCGCGGTTTTCATTAAGAACAGTATTCCACATCATGAAATTGTTCTACCGCCTCTCCAACAGATGGAAGCCGTTGGAATTGAACTGACAACGGCTAATGGGAAGCTAACCATCATTTCATGCTACCGACCACCTCGAAGACAGCTCGAAGAAGCCGACTTCACGGCTCTGGCAGATGTCAGCGGTAAAGTCCTGATCGGCGGCGATCTTAATGCCAAACATTCCGACTGGAATAGTAAGTACAATAACACAGCGGGTATAGCATTGAGCCTCACAAACAGGTACAATATGTGCGTATGGCCACCAGAAGAGCCCACGCACTACCCAAGCAACGGCAACAGACCAGATGTACTAGACATAGTCATCACCAAGGGCATCCAGGGCTATGTCGCCACCTCAGTCATAAACCGACTATCTTCAGACCACTATCCAGTTATGACTGAGGTTGAGGTTGATCCCTGGCAAACTAAAGAAGAACCGTCTTTCAACTTCCACAAAACTAACTGGAGACGTTACCAGGCGCACCTACAGACTAACCTAGCTGACCCACCTGAAATTGACAACATTGACGTTGCCCTTCAGTCTTTTGAGGCAGCAGTCAAAGATGCAACTGCAGCCTCCACTCCAATCAGGACACCAAGACCAGCTCCCACTCCGCAGCTTCCCCCACACCTCCTGGCTAAAATACGTCATAAAAACCGGATTGACAAAGGGTGGAAGCTCACGAGAAATCAGGTGACCAGGAGACTACTAAATCGCTTGCAGAGGGATATTAAAGCTTCCCTGATTCAACATCGGAACCAAGAGTGGAAAGCAGGAGTCTCTCTGCTCCATCCGGAGGATGGGTCTCTATGGCTTCAAACTAGAAGACTCATCAGGCGAAGGCAGCGGCTTCCCCCTCTGCACGGCGAAAGAAGCCTAGCAGTCACTCCGGAGGAAAAGGCCAACGCACTGGCTGATGTCTTTATGAAGAATTTTCGGCCTTCGCAAACAAACGTGGACCCCACCTACATCACTGCAGGTCTTTATGAAGAATTTTCGGCCTTCGCAAACAAACGTGGACCCCACCCACATCACTGCAGTTCATCGTCGCCTGAGAGTCTATCTCGACGCTGAAGATGACCATCAAATAGATGATATCACCCCGGAAGAGGTAGCCAGCTACGTATTGAAACTGCACCCACAGAAAGCACCAGGGCGTGACGAGATCAGCAACACCCTCCTCAGGCACCTACCACCAGAGGCCTCTGTTCACCTCGCCGCTATCTTCAATGCCATCTTAAGAAGTCAGCATTACCTTTAACTGTGGAAACACGCTATAATTGTGGGTATTCACAAGACTGGAAAAGACAAACATCTACCCCAGAACTACAGGCCCAATAAGTTTGCTCCCAGCCATTAGCAAAGTGTTCGAACGGCTGTTATTAAAACGCCTGTCTGCATTCATCGAAGATGCCAACGTTATTCCAGATCACCAGCTAGGATTTCGACGTGGACACTCCACCACCCAGCAGCTAATGCGGGTTGTAGAAGCAGTGACCCACGCTTTCAACTTCAAGAACTACAGCGCCATGGTACTTCTCGACATCTCGCGCGCCTTTGACTCCGTGTAGCATCCGGGGCTTCTGCTCAAGCTCTACGAACAGGGTATTCCGGGGCCATTCGTGAAGCTAATAAAATCCTACCTCACCGGCCGGACCTTCAGCGTAAAGGTGGGCATTGCTACCAGGAACATCGAGGCAGGGGTGCCGCAGGGCTCTGTGCTTGGGCCCGTGCTATACTCTTTTTACACTGCTGACGTTCCGACTAGCAACGGTGTTCTGACAGCTACTTACGCTGACGACACCGCGTACTTAGCCTCCAGCCACAGTAGAGCATTGGCCACCCGACGACTGCAGGAAGTCCTACAAGTAACAGAGGCCTGGGCTAGGAGGTGGCGTATTGATATAAATCCCACCAAGACCCAAGCCATCATATTAACCAAACGACTTGGTGCCCGCCAACCTACTCATCCTGACCCTACACTTCGCCTACATGGCAGATAAATTCCATGATCCATCACGGCACACTACAGGGGGGGCGGGTGACTCTAGACAAGAGACTGAACTGGTGTAGCCACATCAACGAAGTCCGTCGGAGAGCAAGCACCAGGCTCCACAGTCTTTACTCTACCCTAAATAAGGATAGCAAGCTAGCCGTTGTTGTTGTTGTTGTTGTTGTTGTTGTTGTTGTTTTAGGGCGCGTCGACAGCGGGGACATTAGCGCCCTAACAATTACCTGCCTAAATTGTGGCTTAAGAAAGTGCTAAAATACTGTCTGCATGGTCGACTGTAAAGGGGTCGACCATACAGACAGCAAATAAAATAATTTACAAATACAAAATGTGGCTTAGAAAAGGGGCCACCAGAACACAAGACCGTGCACCACCTGAATGACTGTAAAGGGGCCATACAGGGTCACAAAATAATTAAAAACACTACATCTCTCGCCGGCTGTATAGTGGCCAGCGAAAAGGAATTTAAAAACATAAAATTTAAAAACAATGCACATGGAAGGGTGGCTGTATAGGGACCACCCGTCCATCTAAAAACTAGGCAGATCTGCTTAAAATTTTAGGCACTAGACCGGCCAATACACAAAATTTTAAAACACTCGCCACACTGCTGGTCTCATTGTTTAAAATAAGGGCCAGATCGTTGGCAAGGCCAACGTCCGCCCTCAACTCTAAAAATGCAACACAATCAACTAAAATGTGGCGCACCGTCATAGGTACGCCACAGGTATCACATTCCGGTGGGTCCTCCCGGCGGAGAAGAAAGCTGTGTGTCAGAGGACAGTGCCCTATACGGAGGCGAGTAAGGAGAACCTCATCCCTCCTCGCCTGCTGGAAGGAGCTGCTCCACGGCTGAACGGTCGGTTTGACCAGCCGGAGCTTATTATGCTCAACCTCCAGCCACTGCCTCTGCCAGATGTCGAAAACAAATCTTTTCCCCACCGAGGCAAGGTCAGACTTTGGGACCGGATCAAAGTCAACTCTGACCTTGTTGCAGGCTAACTTGGCAGCTTCATCAGCTGCCTCGTTCCCCCTGATTCCCACATGACCAGGTACCCAGCAGAAAACGACCTCCTTTCCAGAAGATTGAAGGGATCGGAGGGTGTCCTGTATGCCTTGGACAAGACTATCTGCTGGGTACATGCTTCCTATAGCCTGGATGCAACTGAGGGAATCACAGCATATGATGTACTTCGTGCCGCGACTTACTTTCATATGCTGGTGCGACTTTAACATAGCGTAACACTCAGCAGTGTATACGCTGCAACAGCTATTAAGTTTGTAGTTATAAGTCGCTCGAGGGAATACCACAGAGCAGCCAACTCCGTTAGCCTGCTTAGACCCATCCGTGTATACCGGGGTAAAATCACGAAACTGATTTAAAACATCGCTAAAATTTCGGATAAAAACACTGTCGGCGGTACACAGCTTGTTATACCGCGTCAGATCTAAAACTGTTCTGGGCCTCTTTAAAAGCCAGGGAGGAGTTTTACTCCAACCCTGGTGATAAAAAGAGGGCATCTGTAACCCAAATTCCTCCAATATAGCCTTTGTACGGTAGCTGAACGGTTTAGTTGCTCTTTGACGGTTGGTATATAGCCGCTCAAAGTTGGGATGAATAACTACGTCGTACACGGGACTGCCAGGAGTTGTGGCAATATGTATATAGTGTCGCACCATGAGGAGACGCCGGCGGATGGAAAGCGGCGGCTCGCCAGACTCAGCACAAATGCTGGGTATCGGACTGGTGCGGTATGCACCTGTGGCGAGACGAATTCCTGCATGGTGGACACTATCCAGAATACGGAGGTAGCTGTCCCGTGCCGAACCGTAGACAATGCAACCGTACTCCAACCGCGACCGTACAAAGGCTCTATAAAACTGTAGCAGGCAGGAGCGGTCAGCGCCCCACGACCTGCCACACAGACACTTTAAAACATTAAGCGCTTTGAGGGCTCTGGCTTTAACATCCTTAAGATGTGGCAGCCAAGTAAGCCGAGTGTCAAAAATGAGGCCCAGAAACCGAACAGTTTCGCTAAAACTTAAAACGGTGTTCCTCAAGGCGAGATGAGGTTCTGCTAAAAGACTTCTCCTGCGGCTAAAAAGCACACACCGGGTTTTCTCAGCAGAGAAACGAAAGCCGGTGTGTGCTGACCATTCATCCAACCTGTTTAGCGTGAGCTGCAGCTGCCGCTCAGCGCTTATCAGGCTAGACGATGCAATAAAAATTAAAAAGTCGTCAACGTATAAGGAGAACCGGATGGGCCTCCTTATAACAGTTGAGATGCTATTAATTGCTATGGCAAAAAGAGTCACACTTAAAACTGATCCTTGAGGAACACCGTTTTCCTGAATAAAAATGTCGGACACTTCCCTACCGACTCGGTACCGGAAGCAACGTCGCGATAAAAATGATTTTAAAAAACGGGGTAGATTTCCCCTAAATCCCCAATGATATAACTGTTTTAAAATAACATGTCGCCAGGTAGTATCGTATGCCTTTTCGATGTCAAAAAATATACCAACTAGGTGTTGGCTGCGGATGAAAGCGTCTTGAATTGCCGCTTCCAGTAGGATCAGGTTATCCGTGGTGGAATGGAACTTCCTGAATCCACACTGAAAACGGGTCAGCAGCTTACGGGACTCGAGACACCAGACGAGGCGGCGATTCACCATCCGCTCTAGTGTCTTCCCAACGCAGCTCGTTAAGGCGATGCTGCGATAGCTGCCTGGCAAACACTTGTCTTTTCCTGGCTTTAAAATCGGGATTAACGTTGCTTCTTTCCACGAGTCGGGGAAATGTCCTCCGGTCCAAACATCATTAAAAATACCCAGGAGGTACTCTTTAGCATCTTTGTTAAGATGCCTCAGCATCTGGTACTGGATCTGGTCAGGACCTGGTGCTGTGTCCTTGGCGCTGTTTAGAGCTGACTCCAGCTCCCAAGGTGAAAATGGGCAGTTGTATTGCTGCACATCAGACGAGTCGAAGCAAAAGGCTTGCCTTTCAGCAGATATTCTTCGTTGCTGGGCTTGATGATCCAATCCAGCAGACGAAGTAATGGCAGCGAAATGCTGTGCCATCAGCTGCGCTATGCTTCGCTCGTCGGTGACTACCCGCCCTTGATCCAGTAATCCAGATACTGGCGGTCGAGAGTACCTCCCGGATATACGGCGGATTGACTCCCATACTTTTGTTGACGATGTGGAACGATTAATGTTGCTCACAAAGGTCTGCCATGACTTCCTCTTGCTCTCCTTAATCATACGACGTGCCTTAGCTCTAGCAACCCGGAACGCTGCGAGGTTGTCGGGTGTCGGTTGTAATTTAAACCGACGCAAGGCCCGTCTGCGACCCTGGATGGCGGAACGACATTCCTCGTTCCACCAGGGGACGGGCGTTCTGCGCAGCGCTCCTGAGTTGCCAGGCATGGAAATATCAGCAGCGTGGTGAATCACATCAGTTAGATGTTTCACCTTATCCTCGATGTTGCTGCGCTGTTCGAGCGTGACTGACCGGCTGTAGAGCTGCCAGTCAGCTCTGCCGACATTCCATTTCTTTGTTATATTTCGATTGCCACGTTCACACTCGACGTGCAACCAAATTGGAAAGTGGTCGCTTCCGTGGAGGTCGCGATCCACTTCCCAATGCACGGAGTCTGCAACCGAAGGAGAGCAAAGAGAGAGATCAATGGCAGAGGACGAACCGGAAGCAGTATTGAAGTGCGTTAGGATGCACAAATCCTCCTGCTCCAATAATCTACAAATCTCTCGGCCTCTGGGGCAATTGGTGGTCGAACCCCACAACGCATTGTGTGCGTTGAAGTCTCCCAATAGGAGAAAAGGCCGAGAGAGTTGCCGTGCAATGTCAGCCAGCTGACCGCAGTCAACTGGTGATCCCGGCGGTAGATATATGGAGCACACAGTCAGTTGCACAGGTCCATACAGTTTCACTGCTACTGCTTGTAAAGGAGAGGTGAGAGCTACAGGTTCGGAGTGGACAGAGATTCGTACAAACACCGCCACTCCCCCCTTCGCTCGATCACCCTCGGTATCGTCCTTACGGTACACGTTATAACCTCTTAGCACAGGTTGGTGAATTGGTCTGAAATGTGTCTCTTGCAGACAGAGACACAATGGATCAGACCGTGCTAAGAGTTGTAACTCCTCTTTGTGAGCCGTAAAACCATTAATGTTCCATTGGAGTATGGGAGCCATCCTTACCTATTTAGCCTCACCCGCCCCGAATCGGGTGGGTCATCAGTTACATCCTGCTGAGGGACGGGACCAGACTCGTCCACCAGCATCTCAGTTTCATCCTGCCCGGAAACGGAGACAGACATCTCCGACCCAGAGGATTCTTCAAACTCCTCCCCATTCTTTTTCTTTTTCTTCCTCTGTCTCTTCCCCTCCTTACTGCTGGGCAGTCTGGGAGGAGACGAAGAGGGGGACTTAACAAACTGGGTCGGGTCTGTCTGTTTAAATTTCCGACCCCTGATCTTTTGGTCGGCTCCATTGGCGCTGGTAGCAGATGGTATTGCTACAGCTATACCAGCGCGTGGAGGTATAGGAGGTGCTATTGGCTTTGCTGCTACTATTGATGCTGGTGGAATGGTTGTTACTGCTGCTGGTGTGGTCGAGGTGTCAGAAGTGCTGCTACCGACGTTGGCGGTCTTAGGTGTTATGACCATAGCGGGTTTAGCACCGCATTTGCATTGACATGAGCACGAAGTACTCGTGCCCATGTCTGCAAAGGACGTCTGGGTAGCAGCACTCTGCTTCCTGACGGGAGCTGAAGCCATCTTTGCAAAAGTAGTCCCAAAGATTGGAGCGGCGAGCGACTTGGCTTTCTTTTTAGCTTCCCCATAGGGAATACGCTCTTTGGTCTTCAGCTCCTGTATATTGCGCTCTTCAAGATACACTTGACACTCCCTACTCCAGGCAGGGTGCGACCCGGAGCAGTTGACGCACACCTGTGGTAGCGTGCAGCTAACGCCCGGCTCATGTGCCCCCTTGCCACACTTACCACAGGTGGGGTTTCCCTTACATGACGCCGTCGTATGTCCGAACCGCTGACACTGGAATCAGCGCATCGGGTCCGGAACATACGGACGGACGTTCAGATTGATATACCCTGCTTTGATGTTCTTTGGTAGTACTGGAGTGTCAAACGTCAGGACGAAGGTGGCAGTTTTTTCAAGACTGCCATTAACCCTTCGCATTATCTGACGTACCTCAACCACTTTCTGATCTTCCCACTCCTTAACCAGTTCCTCGGTTCCAATATCTATTAAGTCACGGCAGGTGACAACGCCTTTGGAACTATTCAGCGATTTGTGGAGTTCGCAATTGACTGCGAACTCCCCGAGCTTCACACAGTTAAGGAGTAGGGTGGCTTGTCTACTGGTGCAACTTTCCAGCAGCAGCGTCCCGTTCCTCAGCTTCTTTACGGAGTTCAGTGTTCCTACAAGTCCCTCCAAGCCTTTTTGGATGTAGAAAGGGGAAACTTTCTCGAACGACCCTTCGACTCTCTGCATTACAACAAAGGCGTTCGGAATCGAACATACCTTTCTGTTACTATTTACTTCAGAACCGGGGGGGCTATCAACCCTTACACGCTTCTTAGAACTGGGTGTATTGGGATTAACCTGCGGCACACCCGTACCGCAGGGTTTTTGGGTTTTTGTGGTAGACTTCGTTTTGGTCCCACGAGTAAAACCAGTTTAAATAGAAGCGCTAATACAACAGGGGTGCGCAGGTGCCCCTGAGGTTGCACGTTAGCGAGTGATCTACCTTTCACCCATGCACCTCCTCGGCACGTGTCCGACCTTGAGGTTAAGTGGTTTTTTATAGAGGTTTTTACCGTCCTCACGATCCGGGCGATGAAGCCAAGATCCCCGTTCTCCTAGGCACACAACGTTCCACCGCCACGCCCTACGGTGGTCGTTGAAGCATGGTAGGAGTTTACGGTGTGGGAAACTTGCGGCGCTCACAAGTTTCCAGCACGGGCACCGCGGGTTCGCCAAACCCGTACCTGGCACTTGCGTACCAGGCCCCTGCGGGGCCAAGCTAGCCCCTTCAACAGGAGTCGAGATCTATACATCGCTCATACGCCCAATTATGGAGTATGCATGTCCTGTGTGGGCATACGCCAGCGACAGGAAAATCAGAAAACTCCAGATTATTCAAAATAGAGCCCTAAAGAGAGCCTTACACCTCCCGTGTCGGTTCCCCACGGATGCACTCCACGAGGCCGCCGGCATACCTAAATTGAAGGAAAGATTCCGCCAGCTGGCTGAAAAATTTTACAATAGCACCACACAATGCAACAACCCTGAGGTCAACTTGCTTGGAAGCTATGACAACGGCTTTGACAGGCATAGAAGACCGCTCAGTATATTAGCAAACTGACTCCCAACAAGCTGACATACCGAAAGTTAATAGTATTGTAACCCCTTCGTGATGTTGAAGGCAATGTCTATGGACAAATACTCCACCCTCCACCTGCCTGAAACCTAAGGCAGTAAAGGTGCCATGTGTGTAGTTCGCTCCACAGCATAAACCAAAGCCAAGGTTGTTATAAATGGAAGGAAGATGGATTACACACGTCAATGTTCGCATAACGACACTGTACAAATTGTATCACCGTTTACTGTCATTAATTATGATGTTAAACTCGAGAAACGACACGGAATCAAGTGCATTTTCCGTCCTCCTGCTAAAATACGGGATTTGCTGCGCCCTGTGAAGGATGATTTGGGTGTAAGAACACCGGGAGTGTACAGCATACCGTGCCAATGTGGTAAGAGTTATATTGGTCAAACCATCCGCACTATCCAGGCCCGTGTGACTGAACATCAGCGCAACATCCGGTTGTTTCAACTAGAAAAATCTGCTGTGGCACAACACGTGATCGAAAATGGTCACAGTATGGATTTCGATAATGTGAGAGTTCTAGCCAAGTGTTCCTTCTTCTGGGAATCTGTGACTAAAGAAGCTATTGAGATACGTCTGAATAATAATAATATGAACAGAGACTTAGGTGTATGGCTCAGTGACGAATGGCAACCTGTTTTTGCCATTCTTAAACAACCAAGTGTCTCGCTGACGGATGATAGGAGAGTGGAGAGTATTTTTTTTATATATTTTTTTTATCTTTCCATTCCCTCTGGGTGAAGCCCAGGGGGCGGACTGTTGTAGGGCCAGATGGGCCCTTTTCAGCCGGAGGCTGTTACCTGATTCTCCCTTGATTATTTAATTTATATTTTTGTAGAAATATACAGAGATACATACAAATATACAGAGAAAAATGTAAGTTTACATATGCAAATAGTATGATGAATAGTTAATTAATATGTACAATAACATATATATATAGAACTTTTTTTTTCCTTCCAAATATAAGGTGAATAAAGGGGGAAGTTTTGATAGAGGGTAGAATTGTTGTTGATGACTATAGGTTGATAGGTGGTGTTGGTATGTGGTCGATAAATGTTGACATTGTTTTATTTCATTTTTTATATTGTTCTTGTATTTTGCGCTCCAGGGAAAGTCGAGTGGAGAAGTATAAATCAAAGGTATTGAGGATGAAATTTGGATCTGTTGTTAGAAGTTCTTAGAAGAAAAGGTTAATTGTCGTCAGAGGAGAGGAGAGGATGGGCTGCAGTGTTCATGGAGTGTATCTGATTTTAGATGGGAAAGAAGTTCTGCTGATTGAGGATTTATATGATTGTCGTGGAGTAATGAAAGAGCGAGAATTTTACCTGGGTGAGTATTTGTATTTAGGGAAAGGCGGGTAATTTATTTTGGAGGTAATTATTTCTGAAAGGTCTGGGCGGTGATTGAGGAGACATTGAGCGTATTTTAGACGTAGTTGGTATAACCTGTCATTAAGAGGAGGAAGTTTAGCTAGGGGGAAGAGAGTTGGAGCGAAAATGTGGTTGAAGGTGGAGGATTTGACGGAGCATACGACGTTCTAAGGCGATGAGCTTTTTAAATTTGGTGGGGGAAGAATCGATGTGATAGGCGATGCATATTCTATTAGGGGGCATATATAGGTTTTGTACGTATAGAGCATAGTGGATTCTGAAGCTCCTGAGAATTTGGATCGGATCAATTTGAGAAGATTTAGGCGGGGAAGGAGTCTTTTTTTAAGTGTAGAGATATACTGAGAGAAGTTAAGTGTCTGGTCCAGGGTAATTCCTAGGTATGTAACTGAGGTAGAGAAGTTGATGGGGCAGTTCCAGATTTTTAATTGTATAAACTTTTTCATTTTAACTGCTGTTAAGGATCGATTGCGATGTCGGAAAAGGACGGCTTGGGTTTTGGTGGGGTTTGGTCGGATGCGCCACTTTTGGAAATATGACTGCAAGGATCTTAGGTAGGAGTTTGCACGTTTGTTGATGATTTTAGCTGAATAGTGGGTTGACCAGTATGAAATGTCATCGGCGAAGACTGCTATGGATTCTGTGTTATGAGGAGGTAATGGGAGATCGTAATTATGATTTGAGTGAAGGTCAGGTGATAGAGGGGAG
Source organism: Vandiemenella viatica (assembly GCA_031002005.1). NCBI lineage: Eukaryota > Metazoa > Arthropoda > Insecta > Orthoptera > Morabidae > Vandiemenella > Vandiemenella viatica. The sequence goes on from JARYHS010008074.1 coordinate 71,083,520, forward strand.
CCCTGGGGGACTCCGGACTGTGGGGAAAAGGGGGGGGAGAGAGAGTTTCCAACCTTGTCAAAGCATTTTCTGTTTGTGAGGAAGCTAGATAAGAGAATGAGAAAGGATGGGGGGAGACCTATAGTAGATAATTTATATATTAATCCTGCATGCCAAACTTTATCAAATGCATGTTCTATATCAAAGAAAAGAGAGAGTGTGCAACGACCAGCATTGGCGGACGAACCTTAGAAGGTTGTGAGTCTCAGAAGAGGATCAGAGGTGGAGTGGTGTTTTCTGTAACCTGATTGAAATATACGGTAGGTATTATGTTACATGATTCTGAAAAGTAGTGTAGGCGAAGTTGTATGATCTTTTCGAATATTTTTCCAGGGACCGGTAAAAGTGATATTGGACGGTATGATGTTGGGTCAGTGGGAGGTTTTTTGGGTTTAGGTATCACTACTATATGGGCTTGTTTCCATGTATCTGGGAAGTAAGCGTGATGAAGAATAGCATTGAAAAGTAAGTAAAATAGTGCTATGATGACATGCCGGGGGGCTGAACGGAGAAGGAAGCGAGTGATGTTGTCATGTCCAGGGGTAGAGCTGCGACCGAGAACAAGGCAGGATTCTATTTCTGAGGGTGTTATTTCTGAAGTAAGAGTTGACTGAATTTCTGTAGGCACGATCGGAGATGTGAGGATGGTTGGAAGTTCTGAATAAACTTCTTGCTTAAATGTTTGGTCAAACATCGGGTCATTTGGTGTCGAGTAGATTTCTCTGAGATTTTCAGCGAATATGGCTGCCTTTTCAGGATCAGAGGTAGAGGTAATACCGTTAATTGACAGTGGGGTGGAGGCTTGTGTGTGTTGTCCTGTGAGGATTTTGAACTTTTTCCAAAAGAGTGACCCATTTTGTAATCTAATTTTGAACAGGTTTGTAACCATTGTTTTTCTCTATGAAGAGCAACGGTTTTCCGGATTAGGGCGTTAAGACGGTTCCATTCTGTTCGTAATACAGGGTTGGGATCTCGTTTCAGTCTCCTATAGATTTGTCGTTTTGTATTGATCATTGTTAATATCTCAGGCGGGAGCGTGGGCTTTTGAGGGAAAATTTTCTTTTGGGGGATTGCTCTCTCAGCGGCAGCTGAAAAAGCGGACTCGATTTCATGCGTGATGTAATCGATATCTTTGCAGGATGTGATGTGGAAGGGCCGAAAGAGCAACGATTCTATGGTTTTTTTAAATTTAGACCAGTTTGCGTGCTTGTAGTCATTGACAAGTTTATAGGGTGTGCTGGGGGTAATTTTGATGAATGAAGTGGAAAAGGTAACTGGAATGTGGTCACTTGTAATGGAATCAATGAGGCTAACAGGCGATAATGTGTTGTGTAGGTTTGAGCTGTATAAAATATGGTCTGGGTTGGAGGAACCGGAAGAGGAGAGGAATGTGGAGACAGGATGGTAAGATGAGATATGTTGAGAGAGCATAGTGAGTTAAAAAGCAGATGGCCATTTCGGTTGGAACGCTTATCGTTTAAAGCGGTGTATCGAGCGTTAAAGTCTCCTAGGAGAATGAAGATATTGAGAAAAATATGTTAATAGGTCAATTGGGATGGAGTCATTGGGACGGACAAAATGGAAGCGACAGTGAGAGGTGGAGTATTTCTTCTAATGATGCATGCAGCGATACATTCCAGATCAGAGAAATGAGATGGAAGTGGGAAGTGGGTGGCTGAAATCGAGTTTTTTATCAGGAGGGCAACACCCCCACGCGCCTCGCCAGGTCTATCGCGGCGGATTGTATTAAAGCCCGGAAATTGAGTGCTGGTGTTTGGGGTAGCGAAAGTTTCCGCTAGAGCCACTATGTGAACATTATTGTTCACTATTGAGTGATGGAGGATTGTTTGTTTGTTTTTGAACCGCCTATATTGACGAAATAGAATTTTAAAAAGTCATTCATCTCCATAATTGGCTCTATCTACTCTGGTGGGGAAGGGAGGTGGTGGCGGTTTTGTGATTGTGAGGTGGAGTTGATTATTGTCCTGGGTGATCTTTACTGTGCGATTGAGGAACTGTTGGCATTGTTGGGTTAGGTGATTGGATATGTCTTTTTTCTTGTCTTGGAATACATTGATCAGAGTCATGAATAGAAAGCGGATTAGGTCATCTTTAAGTGTTAGGTCATCTACTATATCGGGGTCTGTAGGGTCTGGGGAAGGTAAAGGCTCATCTGTGCATTTTATTTTGGCAGCCATATCAGCGGTTTTAGCAGTTTTTGGCTTCTTGGGACAATTTCTCGCTGTGGCATTGTGGGGACCTTTGCAGTTTGTACACGTTGGTTTGTCTTCCTTCTTTGGGCATTTGGGTAGGGTATGCTCGCGGAGAGTGTTTTTTTTTTTTTTTCATTCCTCACCGGGTGAAGCCTGGTGAGGCGGGCTGTTGCAGGGCCTTATGGGCCCTTTTCAGCCAATTGTTTACCATATGCTCCCATTTTTATTTTATTTTCATAGTAAAATGTTACAGTTTCTTTTTTACAAGAGAAATTCATTGAGGAAATTAACAATTTTACAGATTATTTATAGTAAGTATTTTACAATAGATATTAGTTATAGAAAACATTTTATTATAAATTTGTTTTGGTGTTAGATATCAGCTCACTTGGTGATTATTTTGTTCAAATGATTATGTATAGTGGCATAAGTTTGGATAACATATTGATTGTTGCGTTGTTTGATTGCATGGTGTATTTGAAAAGATGCCAATTGAAGGCTTTAGAGTAATTATTAAACTTGAAGGCAATGTGTAGGTAGATTTGTTAGTTTTAATGATGATAGAATTTTTTATATTTTAGGGTCTAAATTATTGTCTGATTTTAATATTTGGGCCAAGATGTGCGGCGGGTAGGTATATTTTATTTTCGGATGGGTGTTGCTTTGGGTATTTTCAGTTATTATTGTGAAGATGTCTGGTCGATAAAGGAGGAGGTTTCATACTTATTTTAATCTTAATTGAAAGAGGCGGTTTTGAAGAGATGGAATTTTTGCGATTAGGTAGACATCATTGGATGGCGTTTGGGGTGGAAGTTTTAGGATTGTTCGTAAGATCCTACGTTCTGTTGCTGCTATGGTTTGGAAGACAGGTGAGGACATTAGGGAGGTTATTGGGTGGGCATATTCTAGTAGTGGTCGCATATAAGTTTTGTAAGGTATGGAATTAAGGTTGGTTTGCAGTTATTTGACAGCTTTGGCCTAATTGCTTTTATTAATTTTACTCTGTTGAAAGAGTTTTTGTTGGAGATATTGGATATGTTTGGTGAAATTCAAGGTTTGGTCCTAAATGGACGCCGAGATATTGGATGTTAGGACTGAAGTTTATTGGTGTGTCCCAAATTTGAATTTTTATATGATTTTTATTTTGAGATGGTGTGCTGGTTTTATGCTTATGTTGGAAAAGTATGGCCTTCGTTTTGGTGGGATTAGGTAGGATGCGCCACATCTTGAAAGTAGGATTGTAAGAGTAGGAGGAATTCTTTTGCTCGGCGATTAATGACAATGGTGGTGTAGTATGAAATCCAGTAAACGATATCATCTGCATATAGCGCTAGTGATCCTATGAGTGGTTTAGGGAATTGGAATGTCTGCGGTATAGAGACTGTATAGCAGAGGGGATAAGACGGCTCCTTGCGGGACCCCAGATTGAGGGACTGAAAGGTTGTGAAAAAGTATTCCCGACCTTCACATAGCACACGCGATTTGTTAAGAAACTGTAGATTAAATTTAGGAGACGTGGTGGAAAGCCGAAAGAATGCAATTTATATATTAAACCTTGATGCCATACGGAGTCGAAAGCTTTATTTATATCAAAGAAGATTGCTAAAGCAGCCAGAATTAAGTGACTTTGTTATAGATGATGTTAGGCGGAAGAGAGGGTCGTTAGTTGAATGGTGAGGTCGGAAGCCAGATTGAATGGGAGGTATTATATTTAGTAGGAGAGCAAATTGATGAATTCGTTTTTGCATGATTTTTTCGAATGTTTTGCCTATTACTGATAGTAAGGAAATTGGTCTGTATGATGAGGGGTCGCTGTGAGGTTTGTTAGGCTTGTTTATCATTATTATGTCTGCTCTTTTCCAAATGGACGGGAAGTGTGACAGTAGAAGAATGGCATTGAAAAGTAGGTGGAATATCTGTATTATGGTATGGCGGGGAGCGGAACGTAAAAGAAAGCGAGTAATTTTGTCATGGCCAGGTGTCGAGTTACGACCCAGAAGGAGGGAAGTTTCTATCTCTTCTTGTGTTATTTCTTCGATTAAGCTGAATTGTTGTTCTGTGGGAACTGTCGGTGATGTTAATATGGAAGGTATTGCTGACATGACATTTTGTTTAAAGGTTTCGTCGAACAGTGGGTCTGTGGGTGGAGAATATGCTTTTTGTAAGGAATTTGCAAAAACTGTAGCCTTTTCTTCGTCAGATGATGTAGTATGGTTATCAGTTATTAATGGATGTGAGGGATGGATGTGCTGACCTGTGAGAATGTTAAATTTTTTCCAAAATAGTGCTCCGTTTTTGTAATCTAATGTGTTACATGTTTTCTGCCATTGTTCCTGTCTATTGGTGGTGATTGATTTTCTTATCTTTGCATTTAACCTATTCCATTCTGTTTTGATGATGGGGTTTGGGTTGTGTTGCATCTGCCTATAAAGTTTTCTTTTCAGTTTAATTAAAGCTTTTGTTTCTTGCGAAAGGAAGGGCTTGTAGGGGTAAATCTTTTTGGTGGGTATAGCTATTTCGGTGGCATCTTTGAAGGCAATGTCTACTTCTTGTGCTATGTATTCAATATCTTCGTGTGTACTGATTTTGAAGGGTCGCAGAAGCCTATTATTTATTATAGATTCGTAGGTCGACCAGTCTGCTTTTTTATAGTCTTTAACTATACGACAAATATTGGTGGCATTGGTTTTAAGAAAGGAGGTGCTAAATGTCACCGGTAAGTGATCGCTCGTGATGGAGTCGGCTAGGACCACGGGTGATAGTGTTCCTTGAAGAGTGGACTGTAAGAATGTGGTCTGGGTTTGATGAGCCTGTTGATGAGATATAGGTTGGTGATTTTATAGGTGATGAGATATTTTTAGGGATTGAAGACAGCTTACTAAGGTTTTTCCATTTGTGTTATTGGTGTGGTCGCCGAGTAAGTTATGACGGGCATTAAAATCTCCTAACACGAAAAAGTGCTTGTAGGTTGTGAAGTGTTGGAGTAGTGAGACAGGAATGGGGTCTGTTGGTCGGACATATACTTGAGGCTATTATAAGTGGGCTGAGATTTTTTCCTTGGGATTTTTATGGCAATGCATTCGAGGTTTGAAAAGCCGGGAGGGAGAGGGAGATTAACTGCTGGGATGGATTTATGGACAAGTAATGCAACACCTCCGCGGGCCCTGCCAACTCTGTCACGGCGGAATGTGTTGTATCCGTTTATGTGTAGATCTGTATCAGTGGTTGCAAAAGTTTCGGCCAAAGCAGCTACATGGACGTTGTTGGTCACTAGAGAATGATGGAGCAGTGTCTTTTTATAGTGGAAGCCATGTATGTTGACGAAATATAGTTGTAAGAAATTATTCATTGTTGTCTGGTCCATTTTCGGTTATTATTAATGGTAGAGGTATTTTGGAAATTGTCAAGTGTATTTGATTATTGTCTTGGGTGATTTTGACGGTTCTGTTTAAAAATTGCCTACATTGTTGGGTTAGGTGTTTTGTGATGTCTGCTTTTTTGTCTTGGAATAAATTTATCAAAACTGAGTACAGTAGTCTGATTATGTCGTCTTTCAGTGCTATGTCTTCTATTGTATCTGGATCGATGGATTCTGGGAGTGGTGCTGGTTGATCTGTACATTTTATTTTTGCTGTCATGTCTGGTGCAATTGCTTCCTTAGGTTTCTTTGGGCAACTTCTGGCAGTAGCATTATGAGGACCATGGCAGTTTATACATTGGGGTTTCTGTTCTTTTTTTGGGCACCTAGTGATCGGGTGTTCTCCCCCGCAGTGGGTACATGTGGGGGTTCTTTTACTGCATGATGTGGATGAATGCTCATAGGACAAACAGTGAGAACATTGGGCTGGGAGTGGCGGTGGTGGATTGGATGGCTCGGTTCTGTATCTAAACATTTGATAATAGAAGCCTTCTGCTAATAAATGGTCAACTGTGTACTTTGAGAAGGTGATTATGCGTAGCATCATAGTTGGGCAGTTGGTTGCTCTGGAGCGTATCCGGAAAATTTTGTGATAATCTAAACCTTGCTGATTGAGTGCCTGGCCAATCTCCTCTTCTGTGATGTCATAATCGACACCTTTGACCACAACGGAGAAGGATGGGCGGCTAGTTGGTTGGATGACAGGGTATCTAGGTGGTGAATATGCTACTGATATTGAGGTGTGAAAGGCAGAGACAATTGAGATTGCATGTACGATGTGAGGTCGGGAACAGTTGATTTGACTATAAGAAAGCTTCTGGTAGCCTTTAGGTATTCTATTGGTTTCCTAATGTGGTGCTGGAATACTTGGGCTATGGCTTTTTGGTTGAAATTTGGAGGGATATTATGTACAAAATAAGTGTGAAGGGGGCGTGGTGGGTAGGGAGAATTTGGGGTAGAGATTGGTGAGAGAAGGGAAGGGATGTCAGAAGCACTATTTGTTGGAGAAGATGGGGCAACATCCATTGGAGTGGGTGATGGAGGTGTGGGGGCACGTTGAGAGATGGAGTTGGAATGTTTGGGCTTTTTGGATTCTGGTACAGAGTGGCTGGCAGCATTTGGATGTAGCTTAGCTTTGGAGCGGGTTGGGGCTGCAGTGGGACGAATAGGAGAACCGGGGGTAGATTTAGACTGGAGGCTTTGGGAATAGGACGAGGATTTGGTAGGTTGAGAGGACATTGCGTATACTGTGCTTGTTTGTGCCGCGTAGTCACTAGTGCGGTCGTTGTCACCGTTAGGTCTCTGGCACTAGTGACCCCTACACAGTGCAACCCGCGGGATTGCCCGTATAAACGGATCCCTGGGGCGCTTCAATCCCTATCAAGGCCTTCGGCTGTTGATTGTGTTACTGTAACGATGAAACGATGAAAGAAGTCCCGGAGCGGCCGGAACTGAAGCCCCGGAGTGGCAGGAACAGAAGCCCCGGAGTGGTAGGATCAGAAGCCCTCGCTGGAGCACCAGGATTCTCGGAATTAGACGCAGGAACAGAAGGCAGGATCAGGAACAGGAACACAGGTGACAGGAACAGGATGCGATCACCGAAGCGGCGACCGCAGCAGGAATAGCAGTAGACGAGTTCCTTTGCTTTAATGTTTAGAGTGATTATTGTAATATTGATTTCAATATAAGTGTGTCGCCGAAGCGAACACGGCAGACTCCCACGACGACGAACTCCAATCGCAAATCTCGAAAATACTCGCAGAGATCGGATCCACAATGTGGAGAGTGACAGCCAGAGTAGCCAGTTATTGCTTCACCATTATGGAGCAGCTATTTTGGAGTTTATTGTCGTTAGACATTTACTCCTTCCTCTGTTGATGGTTGGGTATGGCCTGGATGTTGGTTGGTCATCTCGGTTGGCTGTTCATCAAGAACTTCTAATGGCGCCGGCCGCGGACAGGGGCCTGCCATGATGGGTGGGCATTTACGTGGTCGGAGGCGCATCTCTGGAAGAGAGTTGCCTGACCAGTTGTTCCAGGAGACTGAGGAGAGCAGCAAATCTGTCCTCCCTTTGACCTGTGTCTTGAACGCGGTCACAGCATGTGCTGTTACCGCGACAGGTCACCCCTCCTGGAGGCGGTGGTACTTCATGGCTTGTCACTGGTGGTCGTGGTCGTGACGTCTTCTTCTTTCTTCTAGGCGCGGCTGTCTGCTGCGGGATGGCCTCCGCAGCAGGAGCGCTGGTCTGCTGCCGGTTCTTGGCGGGCTGCGAGTGCGGTACTTGGCGCCGCTGAGGGGGCTTCTTGGCTTGCTCCTTCCGCGCTCTGCAGCCACGGTAGGACGCGGCATGCTTGGAGCCGCAATTGCAGCAGACTGGTTCATTGCGGTCTTGTTGGCATTCCACCAATCGATGGTCGCCCCCGCAACGAACACACCTAGCTTGGTTGGTGCATTCGCTGGCATAGTGCCAAAAGTTTTGACACTTGAAGCACTGAGCCAGTTTGCGGGAGGGCGACTTGGTTTTGGGCTTCCGCACTGTCTGCACAGAGGCATCCGTCTGCACAGGGGCATCCGTCTGCACAGGGGCATGCAGTGCGGTCGCCCACTGTTTGGGAAGTAGCATTTGAAGGCGGTGATCCCCATCGGGCGGGCCCTCAATACTGCACAGAAGTCCCGAATGTTGGAGGTGTGAATCATCACGCCTTCGTCCACAGGCCAACAGAAGATAGGCAGCTCCGTGACCTTTTGCAGCTCGGTTACCAGGCTGCATAGGTTGCCGCTGTAGCCGAACATGATTGGGGTTGCAGGTCTCTCAAAATTAGCGGCGACTCGCGCTGGCGGCGGCTCTTTCGGCACTGCCTCCTCCATCAACTCGTCAGGAGCTGCTTGAGAGAGGGTCTCTGGCGGCGGCTTCCCGCCTACTCTTCTCTTCTTGGCGGCCGCAGTCTTCCTGTTGGCAGCGTCTGACGACATTCTTGATGCGCCTGAACTTGAGCAGGTCTGCCGTGTCGGACGTTCGCTGACGGCTCAATATGACGTCCGCTGCAGGTCGATGTTACTCGGCCAGCGTCTCGGTAGCGAATGGTTGTGGAGATTGTAGTCACACACCGGTCCTACTTCTTCTATAGCTGGTTCGCAGCCGACCAATCACTGACAAGTATTATAGAACCGGATTTATAGTCAGCCAATCGCAAGACCGCATGGCTCCCTATGGATTTCTCGAGTTTAACATCATAATTAATGACAGTAAACGGTGACACAATTTGAACAGTGTCGTTATGCGAACATTGACGTGTGTAATCCATCTTCCTTCCATTTTAACAACCTTGGCTTTGGTTTAGCTGTGGAGCGAACTGCCATTGCACCTTTACTGCCTTAGGTTTTCGGCAGGTGGAGGGTGGAGTATTTGTCCGTAGACATTGCCTCCCACATCACGAAGGTGTTGCAATTCTGTTAGCTATCGATTTGTCTGCTTGTTGGGTGTCAGTTTGTTAGTAAGCTGAGCGGTCTTCTATGCCTATCAAAGCCGTTGTCGTAGCTTCCAAGCGAGTTGACCGCAGGATTGTTGCATTGCCTAATGCTGTTGTAAAATTTTTCAGCCAGCTGGCGGAATCTTTCTTTCAATTTAGGTATGCCGGCGGCCTCGTGGAGTGCATCCGTGGGGAACCGACACGGGAGATGTAAGGCTCTCTTTAAGGCTCTATTTTGGATAATTTGGAGTTTACTAATTTGCCTGTCGCTAGCGTAAGCCCATACAGGACATGCATACTCCCATAATTGGGCGTATAAGCGATGTGTAGATCTTGACTCCTGTTGAAGGGGCAAGCTTGCTATCCTTATTTAGGATTGAGTAAAGACTGTGGAGCCTGGTGCTTGCTCTCCGCCGGACTTCGGTGATGTGGTTGCACCAGTTCAGCCTCTTGTCTAGAGTCACCCCCAGGTAGTGTGCCGTGGTGGACCATGTAATTTCTCTGCCATGTAGGCGAAAGTGTTGGTTCAGGATGAGTGGGTTGACGGGCCCCAAGTCGTTTGGTTAATATGATGGCCTGGGTCTTGGTGGGGTTTATATCTATACGCCACCTCCTAGCCCAGGCCTCTGTTACTTGTAGGACTTCCTGCAGTCGTCGGGTGGCCAATGCTCTACTGCTGCTGGAGGCTAAGTACGCAGTGTCGTCGGCGTAAGTAGCTGTCAGAACACCGTTGCTAGTCGGAACATCAGCGGTGTAGAGAGAGTATAACACGGGCCCGAGCACAGAGCCCTGTGGCACCCCTGCCTCGATGTTCCTAGTAGAGGAGTAAGCTTTGTCCACCTTTACGCTGAAGGTCCGGCCGGTGAGGTAGGATTTTAGTAGCTTCACGTATGGCCCCGGGATACCCTGTTCATATAGTTTGAGCAGAAGCCCCGGGTGCCACACGGAGTCAAAGGCGCGCGAGATGTCCAGAAGTACCATGGCGCTGTATTTCTTGAAGTTGAAGGCGTGGGTCACTGCTTCAACAACCCGCATCAGCTGCTGGGTGGTGGAGTGGCCACGTCGAAATCCTAGCTGATGCTCTGGGATAACATTGGCGTCTTCGATGAATACAGACAGACGTTTTAGTAACAGCCGTTCGAACACTTTGCTAATGGCTGGGAGCAAACTTATGGGCCTGTAATTCTGTGGTAGATGTTTGTCTTTTCCGGTCTTGTGAATACCCACGATTATAGCGTGTTTCCACAGCTGGGGGTAGTGCTGACTTCTTAGGATGGCATTGAAGATAGCGGCGAGGTGAACAGTGGCCTCTGGTGGTAGGTGCCGGAGAAGGGTGTTGCTGATATCGTCGCGCCCTGGTGCTTTCTGTGGGTGCAGTTTCAATAGGTAACTGGCTACCTCTTCCGGAGTGAAATCGTCTATTAGGTGATCATCTTCAGCGTCGAGATAACTCTCAGGCGGCGATAACTGCAGCAATGTGGGTGGGGTCCACATTTGTTTGCGAAGGTCGAAAATTCTTCACAAAGACATCAGCCAGTGCGTTGGCCTTTTCCTCCGGAGTGACTGCTAGGCCTCTTTCGCCGTGCAGAGGGGGGAGCCGCTGCCTTCTCCTGGTGAGTCTTCTAGTTTGAAGCCATAGAGACCCATCCTCCGGATGGAGCATGGAGACTCTTGCTTCCCACTCTTGGTTCCGATGTTGAATCAGGGAAGCTTTAATATCCCTCTGCAAACGATTTAGTAGTCTCCTGGTCACCTGATTTCTCGTGAGCTTCCACTCTTTGGCTATCCGGTTTTTATGGCGAATTTTAGCCAGGAGGTGGGGTGGAAGCTGTGGAGTGGGAGCTGGTCTTGGTATCCTGATTGGAGTGGAGGCTGCAGTTGCATCTTTGACTACTGCCTCAAAAGACAGAAGGGCAGCGTCAATGTTATCAATTTCAGGTGGGTCAGATAGGTTAGTCTGTAGGTGCGCCTGTAACGTCTCCAGTTTGTTTTGTGGAAGTTGAAAGATGGTTCTTCTTTAGTTCGCCAGGGACCAACCTCAACCTCGATCATAACTGGACAATGGTCTGAAGATAGTCGGTTTATGACTGAAGTGGCGACATAGCCCTGGATGCCCTTGGTGATGACTACATCTAGTACATCTGGTCTGTTGCCGTTGCTTGGGTAGTGCGTGGGCTCTTCTGGTGCCCATACACACATATTGTACCTGTTTGTGAGGCGTCTCAATGCTAAACCCGCTGTGTTATTGTGCCTACTATTCCAATCGGAATGTTTGGCATTGAGATCGCCACCGATCAGTACTTTACCGCTGACCCCTGCCAGGGCTGTGAAGTCGGCTTCTTCGAGCTGTCTTCGAGGAGGTCGGTAGCATGAAATGATGGTTAGCTTCCCATTAGCCGTGGCCACTTCAATTCCAACTGCTTCCATCTGTAGGAGAGGTGGTAACAATTTCGTGATGTGGGATACTGTTCTTAATGAAAACCGCGACTCCACCTCCAGCTGTGAGTCTGTCGCGGCGGTAACAGCTGTAGTTGGCCACTGCTGTTCGCAGGCCGGGTTTCAAGAAGGTCTCTGACACCAGACATATGTCAATATCTAGGTCTCGAAGGAACTGCCTAAACTCAAGCAGTTGGTTATACATGCTATTAGCATTCCAAACACAGAAAGATATGGAGTAAATTTGTGGCTGTCTATCCATTGTGATTACAATGTGGGCACTTAGGGACAGCTAGAGCATTAGTTACGGCGCTGGTCATTTTTTCCAGCTGCTCGGTAAGGTGGCACATCATCTTCAGGGCGGACTCCATCATGTTGGTAAGTCTGTCTAGATTCTGTTGTGCTTCGCGGCCAGATTCTACAGTGTTACATTGCTGTTGCTGGGAGGCATGGTGACCAGTAGGTGGGTCGACTGATTTGATTCGTTGTTCAGTTACCGTTGATGCGGACGGGTCAACGGGGTACCCGATGGGGGCGACTCGTTCATTTCTGGAAGTGGTATTGTCTTCTCTCGGCAACAGGAGTTGTTGCTCGGTTACATTGCTCGATCCTATCTTTCTCCTCCGTCTACGGCGCAACTGCGACGTCGACATCTTCTTTACCATGACAGGAGGAGCTTGATCTTGCCCTGTTGCGGGACGGTTACTCTGCTGCTCAGGGGCTGAAGTCTGGTCTTGCCGCACTGTGTTGTTTATAGTTGATGCGCGGTCCGGTGGTTTTTCTGTTTCAGTTGGAAGGCCTCTGAGTCGGTTTCTGGCTCTCTTAAAGGCAGGGCAGCCTTTGTAGCTGGCGACGTGTCCACCTCCGCAGTTGGAACACTTGGCGGAGTCTCGTCCTTTCAGCAGGGTACATTTGGTGGAGTCATGTTGCTCAGCGCACTTGACGCAGACTGGAGGCATTTTGCAATTCTTGGCCACGTGACCGAAACGCTGGCAGTTGTAACATTGCGCAGGTCCGGTTGTTGCCCGAAGTTTCTCGACCTTCACTTGAAGGTGGCAAATTCTCTCCACCCCGAAGATTGCCCTGTTTTCCTGGCAGTCTGCAAGAATCACCAGGAATAGTGGCATTAATATGTTACTGCCTGGGCGGCGTAATTGGGCCACCGTTTGGACAGTGAATCCCATCTCTGAGAGTTCTTCTTTCAGATCTTCTGTGGGCAGAGTTCTTGGTATGCCCCTGAAGACAACTTTAAGTAGCGGGACTGCTCCCACTGGAAATGTAGTATGGGATATTGCTATCCTGCAACATCCCTGTGGCGGCAGTGTAGTCTTGTACCGTTGTGAAGGTAAACTTAATCTTGTCCCCACCAGCCGTTTTGGCAGCGAAAGAGTTCTTCACAACTGCTTCAACCTTATCGTGGAGTGCCTTGTAGCTGTGCTCGAATTGTACCACGATAGGGGGAATGTGTGCTGATCTCTGCACTGGTGGAGCTGATTCGGCCTGCAGTGGTTGGAATTGGTTACTGGTTTCAACTAAGTTGGGGTCCAGCGCTGGTGGAGGTTTACTAGTATTTTTGGGAAACACAAAGCCTTCCTCATCAACTTGCCGGTGAGGTTGTTTCCCAGATCGACTGGCAGAATATCCCGGTTTCGGCGCGGGTGGTGTGTCAGTCGGTCGGTCAGTCACCTCCCTCCTCTTCTTCAGCGTCTTCCTGTCCTTGCTGGCAACGTTCCTCTCCAGCTGCTTAGTGCAGACACTGATGGTGGTGGGCGTGGCCTCAACAGTGGGGCCACCGGCTGGCTGTATGTCTCTTCTCGGATGTTTGGTAGTTAGTGCGGCAAGAGGCGATATACGCCTTTTTGCTACGCGTGGTTCGCCCCGTCCATGGGGGGGCTGAGGAGTCAGCATGGGACTTGATGTGTCCTTCCTCACGTCCGGGTTCTGGCTATTCGTCACTTCCGTCTCGTTCTCGTTTTCTTCTGGAGAGGTTGAGCGCGGAGAGTTGATGAGGTTGTCAGACGCCGACGATAGGTTCACTTCCATCTCGTTGTCCTCCGGTGAAGGCGAACGCGGGGAGTCGCTGTAGGCTTCGGGGGCCGAAGCGCAAGAAGTGCCAATCGAATCAGACATTATTGAGGTATAAGGCCTGAAAGGAGTGTTGTTCCGGTCCGTTGTTGTCACCGTAAGGTTGCCCGAACCGGAAACAACCCTATAAACTCCACTCCCGCAGGAGTGGGCCGTGTGGCGGTAAAACCCTATTAGCTCGGAATGGGTGGGCAAAGGAAATCCCCAAAGAAGAAGAATAAGCAACTCACTATATTCTTCACTGGAGCAAAACAGTGCTCGCATACGCGAGCAGGAGCTGTCTAACCTCAATGCACTCGTATGCGAACCGCTGTAGCCCCGAGTCCGAACTGTCAGTACAACGCTGGTGTATATCTACACCTGGTTCCGCAACCGACCAATCACAGTCACGGAATGGTTACGTCATTGGAGTCAGCCAATCAGAATACGCTTGGCTCCCTACGGATTCTCGAGATTAACATCATGATTAAAAGTGATAGAATAATGTGAACGGTGATGTAATTTGATCAGTGACGTTATGCGAACATTGACGTGTGTATTCCATCTTCCTTCCATTTATAACAACCTTGGCATTGTTTTACGCTGTGGAACCAAATGTCAGTACAACGCTGGTGTATATCTACACCTGGTTTCGCAACCGACCAATCACAATCACGGTATGGTTACGTCATTGGAGTCACAGATCGGACGTCGACAACGATCCTGGCTCGCTTCTGTTCCGCTGTTCGGTTCAGTTCTTGTTGTTCCTTTCGATACAACGGACCTGATGATGGTGGCAGTGCAAGTCGCCGAAAGCTCGTCGTCAGCAGAATATGTAATCCGGCAGCAAACCCGTGAAGAATTTATATCAAA